>JANHGN010017485.1:28376-49430 GCA_024605025.1 Megaceryle maxima | reverse complement strand
TTTTCAGGCACTTTGACAAACTTCTAAATGTTGTTTTTCTAAATTAATTCAAATTGTACTAGCTGCACTTTCAAAGTTCATGCTTATAGCAAAGAGAGAAATACCAAGGAACTCCACATTGATTCATTAGCTTTATTTATCAGTCTTCAGATGTTGAATCTATAGCCCACTCCACAATAAGTGGACTGGATTAAATTTCTTTCAGAGCCTGCCACCTTTGCTTAAGTATCATACTGACATAATATCACAAGCCAGATAGAAGGCTTTGCTCAGTTCCTTAAGTTATGTACACTGGTCTACCATCCCAGTAGTCCTCTTAAAGTGTGTCCCTGCTACTTGCTTCTTGAAATATGATAAATAATGGTATTTTTCATATCGTATGTCATATACATGTGTAAGTAATAGCACTTGTTTTTCCATCAATATGCCATTTTCATGCCATAGAAAAAGTACACACAAATTTGTCATCCTAACATTTCAAACTTTGCCTAAAAATCATGAGAATAATTTTGTATTTCAGTCTTTATTTTGCTTCTCTTTGGTTCCTTTTTTTTTTTTTTAACCTTAAATCTTCTTAGACAATGTTCACTATAGCTTCTCAGCCTTTTTGTTTTATTCAGAATTATTTAAAAAAATTGAGATACCTGATCTTATGATCTGTGGTGAAATTCCACATACAGTGCATGGAAGAAAGATGGTAAGTACATGAGGAAGCAGCAAATATTTCAGTGATATCACAGAGTTGACTTTAATTCTGGAAAGGCAGTGTAATGAATAGTATGTATGGAGTGCTTGAATAAATGAGAATGGAGAAGAAGAAAGGTACTTATGCCCCTATTTCTGGTGCTCTGAAAAGATTCTTCATCCACTGCTATTGGTGGTATTGCATGATGCTGAGTAGGGAACACTGAACTATTCTGCACAGGGGAATTAAGAGCAGTTACTACTTTTCTGTCATGAAAGCAAAAATCCCGTTGTCTTCTTTTGGTACAGTATTTTGTGCTGGTGCTGTTTCCAAGTAGAGAACAGTGCCTACATAAAGCCAAGAAGAAATGGTGGTACTAAAGTTAGGAGCTGATTTCCTCCTTTTTTATTCTTGCAGAAGAAAGTTATTTCAACTGCATAAGGAGCAGTATATTAGTATTCTGATAATTTAAGGACAATTAAAAGCACAAATATTGGAGAAAGGCAGAGGATTTTTCCTTAGTGAGTGAACAATGAATTCAGAGAAGGATGGAACATTAGAAACAAAACATTCTTTAAATTGTCTTTCTGAAAGAAGTCCACTAAAGAAAATGTAAAGTGTTTAGCTGGACTTACTTCCTTTTATTGAGCCCTTCATGCTTGACATACTTGGAGGTTTCCTGTAATTTAAAGTGAGAAATACAGCTCATCACCACATTTTTATTCGAATAACAACTGTTTGTTGTTTGTTCTTTAGAGGTGTTATGTTTTCTTTTGTATAAAATTTTGAAATTTTAGACAAAAATGGACCGTAAATTGGAGCTTCTTAACATAGCTTTAAATTGTGCCCCTGGTGTGTATTCAGCCAAGATGGCTGGCCTTGGCAAAGACTGTATTTTTATATAGATTTATTAGTAAGGAACAATTTATTTATTTTGTTAACCAGTACAATGTTTTGGGCTCTAGCAGCTTGAATACTATGAGTACTAAAATAACCCAGTGCTTAAAAATAAGTGATTTTTTTTTTCATTACTTAAATTCACTTAACATAAAATCTGTCATTTTGCCTGTACATAAAAAAACCGAAAGAGTGCTATTTTACTCAGATTACTAGAATGTGGTCTGGGTTTTGTTTAGAATGGTTGAAGAAAGCAGTTTGAGTATCCACTCTCGTTTGCTGTGCTGCTACTCCTACATGGAGGCTGTTCCACTTGCTGCTGGTTCAACCTCTATGAAATGCTATCACAAGGTTATCAAAATGGTGAGGAAACCATTAGCTTTTATCAGAAACAGCATGGCAGTTGTACCTTTAAAGGTGATCCTCCTTGAGGTGGCTCGTGTGAATGAGAAGCTGCATTTCAGAGTGAGTTTTAACTCATTATTTAACAGAGCATGAGTATAATGTTTGTAGACAGGTTTGTAGCTGTTGTAATTTAACATAACTTCGTCACAGTCTGTGGAACTATTGTAGTTTGCACCAACTGAGCATCTGCATTAATTTCTTTACATAAGGGTGCTGAGCATCTTTGTGCAGGTAATTACTTTTACATTGTCAGAAATGTTACCCATTTTTCATTCCTTTATATCTGTAATTATTTAGTTCACAAATGCACCATTTCTGGTGGTTAGCTATTTCAAATATTTAAATAAATTCTCAGATTTTTAGATTACATTTGAAAATAAGTGATTGAATCTTCCTGTCCTAGCAAAAGGAAAAATTAAGATTGAGTTTGTTAAAATAATGGATCAAATTACTTTTTTTAAAAGAAGCAAGTAATGCATTTATGTAACATTTAGTAATGCTGAAATAGAGGAGACATGAACTTTTACAATTTTTTTTTCTTAATTTGTGGTGAAAATTGATAGTGTTCAGAAAGCTTATTCTTAGGTGTTTTTAGGTTGCTACTTCTTATCTCTTTTGAATAATTTTAGGTCTTGTATGTTGTGTGTATTTTTAGCCTGGTGTCTTAAATAAGTGAGACCTATATATTTTCCTGTTTCTCCCTCTGACCTCCTCTGTGACAAGGTGTCTAAGTGTTGCTCTAGGTAAAGCATGAGGACAGAGTTTTCTTTCCAGTGGAAATATTCAGCATCAACTAAATAAAAGGACATGAAAGGATGTGAAAAGGGAAATTACTTCGACTCCTCAACAGCTGATTTTCTTTTGGTTTCCACTTTAAAAATGGAATCCAGAAATTATCTAAACTTGATAATGGGCATGAACAGGAACACAGGAAGTTCCACCTCAGCATGGGAAGAAACTTTGCTGTGAGGGTGACAGAGCACTGGAACAGGCTGCCCAGAGAGGTTGTGGAGTGTCCTTCTCTAGAGACTTTCAAAACCCACCTGGACATGTTCTTGTGTGGCTTGCCCTAGGTGATCCTGCTCTGGTGGGGAAGTTGGACTAGATGATCTCTAGAAGTGCCTTCCAACCTCTAACATTCTGTGATTCTAAAAAACTCCAGAACTTCAAACACCATTAATTTCAAACTGTTCATTGAAAAGAAAAATCTTCATCTTCCTTTTGAATTAATTTTCACATCAAAATAAAATAACTAATAATAATAATTAAAAAATCCCAAAATAAACAAAACAAACAAACCAAAGAAACCCCAACAACCCAAAAAACAACAAACCAAAACCAACCCAACCCAACCAAAAAAACCCACCAAAACCCCCCAAAGAAACAGCAAGGGAGGTAGAGGAATTCTGTGACCTATCTCTATGTTAGTCCTTACGTTTGTGGCAGATTATACAAAATGTCTTCCTGGACTTGCCCAATGTGTATCCCATGGGCCAATAAACATAATTATTCTTCTTGGAGTAAATCATGGCCTTCCTTGATAAATATGTAGTATGAATATCCCACTAGCAGACATGAAAAATGAGATGTGCTTTTCCTGGATTACTGTATGTTCTAGAAGAGCTAGTTCTTGTTACCTCTGATGCAGAGTAGACCTACCCAGAAGAGAAGTGTCCGCTTTGGAGGATGCTTCCTTTAGTGGGTACATTTACGTCAGGTTCAGGTTGCTTGGCATGAGCATCAGCCAAAAGCCAGTAACCTTGCTGATACTAAACTGGATTGGGCATGTACTGATGTCCCTAATGCTAATTACTTCAGTACTGGTTTGGTGTTTCTTGGTCCAAGGTAAGGTGAAGCCAAAGAGGCCACATCAAGCAGAACTCAGAGGGACAGATACTAGAAAAAGTCTATTAAGGAGAAGCAGGTGGGGATCCAAACCTACTTATATTTATTATGAAGAAGTTGCTTTTTAAATTAACCGCTTTGATTTAAAATAGCAGTGAGGACAAAGAAGTGACTTGAATTTCTGCAGTTTTAACTAGAACTAGAAGCTAGGTTTCAATCTCAGCTTCTGACATGAAAAAGTTATGACTTTCAAGTCAGACCTGTCACTAACCAAGATCCTGGTGCTTATTCCTGAACACTTACCAGCAGTAGGATACTTTCTGAAAACTCTTCTTCACAGGGATGCTTTAGAGATCTTTGAGACTTCTTTTTCCCAGGGACACTTCTGGTGCGGTGTTTACTTGATACCATAAAATTAATGTATGATTTTGCAATTAATATTTGCTTTCACCACCCCTTAATACTCTTCTTCTCCATCATCTCAAGAAGAGATGTCTCTTCTCCCTGTGCCAAGAGGAAAATACTAAATTGTATCTATTATCCAGTGTTGTGTCAGAGAAGGCATGATAGATAAATTGTATGCAACAACTCCAGTACCTTTTTCTATTTGCTGCCATTATCTCAGATACAGTTCTCTTTCCTATAAATCAAGGGAAAAGGATTTTCTAGTGCTGTTGCTGGTTGGGCTACCAGTAACAGAACCCAAGTTTGTGAATGCATATTTTAGTACTGAATTTCAAAGAATTATCCTCGTAATTGATGAAGAATTTGCCTAGTCCATTCACCCTGCTGTGGACAATGTAAAATCCAAGTTATTACCTCCTGTGATAGTATCAGTGCACACTTCTACTGTTTCAAAATTGTGAAGTGTGATTCCAATCATGTTTCTGCTGTTTAGCAAGAAAATGTTAGCGTAGTTATTTTGATACTAAATTGATGAAATCTTCTGTTGACTCTATGAGGAATCTGGAGATGGTTTTAGAGTCCACTGGGAGGCTCTGCCTTAAGCCCTAAACCTCTCCCTGAAGAAGACTAGTGTGAGGGCATGCCAGAGTGATTAGTCATTGTGCACCTTTTCTATCGTCTCTCTCCTTCACACTTCCTGAGAAAATGAAGTGATGCCTAGTTGACCGGTTAGCATAGACAGAATCCTCCTAGCATATCTACCTCTGTGTGGCAGATAAAGATAATTGAGTGAAACACAACTGCTGATGTGGCTGTACAAGGTGTCTACTAGATTCTCTAGGAGAGTTCTAAGATGGATTCTGCAGACAAAAGGATGGAATTTAATCTGGCATACATTAACATGGACCCAGTGACTAAAAGGAGCCCTTTTACGGTAAAGCAGCTGATAATCTGGCATAAAGTTGTGAACATAGATTTGAGAAGTATACATTTTTTCTTTCAATTACACTCTTATTTTTTCCTTTTGTACATAGTTGGTATGTATGAATATTTTCCTCTGTTTACCTGTTGGTTTGACAAACTGTGAAATACTATGCCATAAGTGTTTCCTTCTTTAAATCAGAAAATAATAAATTCTGAGCTTGCTTACCAAAAGTTTTTCCATAAAATGCCCTGCCCTAGGATAAAAGGAAGAAAAAAACTCAAACACAAAAAAACCCCTCTCCAGTTTCTGGTTGCATTTATTTTTCATCACATTTTTTTGCATACTTACCTTTGAATTATCAATCTCTTTTTAGCTTTCTCTCTAATCAAATGTGGATTATCACAAAGTCATTCAGAAATCAAAGCGTCAAGGAAAGAATTTATATTTTGTGAAAACATATTCCACTGGCTAATATTCCACGGCTTCTTCCTTCTAACTAAATTTAGAAGGTACAGACTGTATTCATCAGGATATGCTGCAGAACCCTTCTGGATGTGGCAGAAAAGCTGATTTGTATGCATGAACTCTCATTCTTGTGTTTGTGCTAGCTTTAAGTAGCAACACAGCTTTTAATTGTGAGGTTTTAAGTTCTGCAATTAAAATTTACCCTTTCTACTGAGAGGATTGAGTGATAGTTTTTTTGATTTACTTTAGACAGTTTAGACAAATTATATTTAAAAGCACATAAAGATTCAAGATGCATTTCCTGACTATAAGAAGGTCAGTATGTCTTAGGCACATTTGCTGAAAGTTTTACTTTGAATAGCTAATGATTTTTTTTTTCTACTGTATTGCAGAGAAGATGCTAAGATGATACAAAGAGTTTTCATGTCAATCTTCTCTGGGGAATCAGTTTTCTTGAACACCATGACTAAAAAGACCTTGACGAGTTTTGTTAATAAATTTTCCATTGCATAAAGTTATGTCAGTAGCATTCATTTTATTAGAATTCTAGAAGCCAAATATGTACAAAATACCCTAAATACCTTAAGGGTATATTCATATTCATAAAGTAGATAAATTACATATAAGAGGTATGGTTATATGATCAAGGAATCTTGAGATTGATAAGGTAAAAGTTCATACTTCAGCATTCTGTAAATGATGTGTATATGACGTCTTCTCGTTAGAAGACGGATGAGTGCACTGTAAACTGTTTGGTTTTAAATTCTGTTAGCTGTATATTAACTGCAGGTGTGCAAGAAGTAAAGTACCTCTTCAAATTGGTAAATCTGTAAAATTACATTACATACAATTAAATTACATGAGTTCATGTCCTGTTACCTGCTTACGATAACACAGACTATTGGATGTCCCTAGTTTATATCTGAATGAATGTACCTTTGAGAGATTTGTCCAATCTTGCTTTCAGAAGTTCTTTCAGAAGTTCAACATGTGACAATTTCATCAGTAATAAAAAACCCCCTTATTTATGATATTAATTGTAGATTTTTTTTTTTTTTTTAAAGAAATATTGAGCTGTTTACTATCTGGAAAAAGCTCCTATTTTGAACTTCCTGTATTTGTATCCTACTCACATCACTGTGGTATCCAAAAGTCCTTGCTGTGGACCATTGCACTACTCAGTTCAGACATTCAGTCCCTGCCCCAAGGAGTCCTTGTTCTGAGTATAAGCAAAAGACAACAGATGAATGCTGCCATATGGAGTATATGCAAATGAGATAATATTGATCAACATGATAAGCATGCTGTGACTCTTAAACTATATACAAACCTTTTTTGCAGTTTGCAGACAACTTCTTTACATTCCCATTTCAAGTCTTCTACTGAGTATATAGACTTCATGGTCACAGCTGCAACAATAGTAATACAGAGGTTAATAAAGAACCTCCAAGATGCCAAGAACAATTTACATTTAAAAAAAAATAAATCAGATGTTGCAGATGTCCTCAGAAGTAAGTATATTTAACAGTGCAGTGTACTACTGTGTATACTTAAAATACAGCATTGAATTATTTTTGTCTGAACAGTATATGATTTTAAGGCATCAGTTCTTTCAATCTTAAAATAATGCTAGTACTCTAGCAATCAAAGGACTGAACACAGATGTGTTGATGCATATGTTTGCAATATGCACAAATATGGTTCATGTTACAAAAAATTAAACCATATTCAAATTTTTAGGCAATTACTACAAATCAAGAAGGAAATAGTGTATAAAAGAAACAGTAGAGGATTTGAAGAATTCAAAGTGTGATCTGAAAAGAAAAAAGGGATGTAGGTTTTTAGAGTAAAAAAAATCCTTTGGTTTCATAAATTAGTGAAATCTTATGTTTTATATTAGCAGCATTTGCTAACATTGTATGTTTAATTCTAAATATATACAAATTTTATTCTGGTTGGATCTGAGAAGGTGACAAGTGTGGAAAACAAGGTGAACGCGTATAGAGTTCACTTCTCATTCATCTAGGTTACTCTTACCTTAATGTTGAAATGTATTCTACTGCAGCAGCAGATGATGTTGCTTTCCATGTTGTGTTCCAGATAGGAGCTTGCTATTTTTAGGGATCTGGTAATCATCCCAAACTTAGTTTACGTGCTCTAAATGATGATTTGGCACATCATTTCTCTCTTTAATATTGTTTTTAAGCAATAAGCATCACACAAGAGCTGAAAATCCTAGCGGAATGAGGCAGCTCTGGTCTTGCAGATTTGGGTGTCTCTTCTCTGTTACAGATATTCAGTGGCCCATGGGTAATGTGTTGGTAATTTTGGCATAATATTTAGTAGTCATTCTGACACTGAGACTGCCTCTCAGTTCCAGAAGTAAACTGAGGAGTGAATGGGCATGGGATTAAATTCCATTTTAATTCTTGGTAACAGTAGAAGTGGGATTTGAACCTTTTTTTCACAGAATCACAGAATTATTGAGGCTGGAAAAGACCTCTGAGATCATTGAGTCTAGCCTATGACCTAACACCACAACACTGGCTAAATCATGCCACTAAGTGCAGCATCCAATCTTTTCTTAAACATCTTCAGGGATGGTGACTCCACCACCTCCCTGGGCAGTCCATTCCAGTGTTCTGTCACCCTTTCTGTGAGGAAGTGCTTCCTGATACCCAACCTAAACCTCCCCTGGAGCAGCTTCAGGCCATGCCCTCTTGTCTTGACACTAGTTGCCTGGGAGAAGAGCCCAGCCCCCACCTGACAACTTCCCTTCAGGTAGTTGTAGATAGAGATGAGGTCACCCCTGAGTCTCCTCCAAGCTGAACAACCCCAGATCCCTCAGCCTCTCCTCATAAGACTTTCCCTCCAGTCCCTTCACCAGCCTTGTCACTCTCCTCTGGACCTGCTCCAGCACCTCAATATCCTTCTGGAAGTGAGGGTCCCAGAACTACACACAGTACTTGAGGTGGAGCTTCACCAATGCCAAGTACAGGGGCAGAATTACATCCCTAGTCCTGCTGGCCACACTATTCTTGATACAGGCCAGGATGCTGTTGGCCTTCTGTGCCACCTGGGCACACTGCTGGCTCATGTTCATCCAGCTGCCAACCAGCACTCCCAGGTCCCTCTTTGCTGGGCTGCTCTCCAGCCACTCATCCCCCAGTCTATAGCGATACATGGGGTTATTGTGACCAAAGTGCAGGACCCTGCACTTGGCCTTGTTGAATCTCATACCATTGACCACAGCCCATTCACTCAGCCTGTCCAGGTGCCTCTGCAGCTTCTTCTTACCCTCCAGGGTATCTCAACACTGCTCCCCACCTTGGTGTCATCTGCAGATTTACTAATGGTAGACACGATCCCCTCATCTAGGTCATCAATAAAGATGCTGAATAGAACTGGGACCAGTACTGATCCCTGGGGGACACCACTTGATCACTGGACACCAACTGGATGCAGCACCATTCACAGCCACTCTCTGTGCCCAGTAATCCAGCCAGTTTTTAATCCAGCGAACGGTGTACCTGTCCAGTCCATGGGCTACCAGCTTTTTCAGGAGGATGCTGTGGGAGACTGTGTCAAATACTTTGCTGAAGTCTAGGTAGACCACATCAACAGCCTAACCCTCGTCTACCAGACGGGTAACCCAGTCATAGAAGATTGGTTAGGCAGGACCTTCCTTTCCTAAACCCATGTTGGCTGGGTCTGATCCCCTGGTTTTCTTGTACATGCCACTTGATAGCACTCGGGATGATGAAGGTTTTGTGAAAGGTGACACTGTACTTCACTTCAGTCTTTTTTTTTTTTTCCCCACAAAATGTCATTCAAAGTAATGGGCCAACACTTGGTATAGTCATAAACAAAACCCAACCTTCCAGCTTACATTTAGTGCTGAAAAATGGCTTTTAATAGAATATGATTTGGTTTGTTTCCTTCTCTAGCCAAAGCATAAGAGAAGGAAGTGGGTGTTTTGGAGAGCAGTGTTGGAAGGGGAGTACAAATAGATCAGGTCTCTCCATGGGATTAGTTCAGTGATGAACTGGTGCCTTCTTTTGCTAAAACAAAAGCTGCTTTACAAGTGTTACACTAATGTAAGTGTTAATGTTTCCTTAGGAGACTCTGCTTCAGGCTATTGGGAAAAAGAAAAGGATCTTTAATAGGAAAAATAGAGGAAAGCATGAAAAATGCAAGCGTATTAAATCAGGAATCAGCATACATTAGGTATGTTTGTATTAGGTATGTAGGATTTCTGTATTGAAAAAAATACTAAGACCTCTGAAATTTTTGAAGCACATTCATGGGATTGAAAAATATTCCTTGGATAAAGCATTTCAGATACTTAGCAAGGAATTATTTTTCATTATTGTTGTGACTTTAACCTCTGATAAATGGAAGTAATAATCTGTTCTTATTTATTGCATTTCTGAAAATATTAGGTGTGGGTTTTTTAATATGGCAGTTAGGCAATAAAGTTGCTTTACAGGATACCAAAATATCATTCAGTGAAAATACTACACATGGTTTATATTCAAGTTCTTCATTGTTCAAAATTCAATTTTCCTCCACCCTCGTGCATTATGTTGATGGTGTTGACTTTAAGGGGTACCTTTTCAAAGTCTTTTCTTCAGGATTTATAGCTAAATAATTCCCATTAATTTTAATGGTAAATGTGTGGCTAAATCCTGTGTACTGTTTTTGAAAAACGTGTCCCTAAGGTTATTGTTTTACACACTTCTGTGTAGATCCAGCTATCAAAGTTTATATTTTTCAGCTGTTTTATATAATACACACATGAAAGTGTAACATGTAATAATGTTAAACAGATTTTGGTCTAAAGATACAGGCTTTTCAAAATAATCTGGTTATATGCTTCCAAAATATAAAGCAATATAAATTGCAGTTAAAGTTTCACTGTGTATACTTTATGCAAATCAAATTTATTGCTGTTTTGTTTGGTATTCTTATCTTGGTTCTGTAAATATATGTTCAGTTAGGCAGTTCCCTCTTACACTTACCATTATCTGCAAATTCAACAATAACTAACCTTTTAAATAACAAATTCTGCTATTTTTCATTAAAACTAGAAGAGTTAATTATGTATTGTATTCTTTTCACAATAATATTTGTAATGTTTCTGTGTTAATCTTAGCTCTCATTATTCACAAATGCCTGTGGCATCTATGAGTTATTAGGGCCTTCTTCTTTTGTGGTATAAACATGCTTTCCTCCTGCAATGGACATCTGTGTGGCTTGTACTAATATAAAAATCATCTTCTTCTTTTCCTCCACAGAGGCAGAAAATTTGCACAAACATAATATGATTTTGTGCAGTTACCATGTGGGTTTTTTTACTTCTTAATCATAATGAATTCACTGCTTGGAGGACTTTTCTACTGGACTATCAAAAACTAGCAAGACAAATACTATATGTTGCTTTAGCTGACTGTATATTAACCATTTTGTTGCAATGCAATGAAACAAACAAACAAACAAAAAAGTTCAGTGAACTGAATAAATGGGATAATCTAATTGGCCATGTTGCCTGGGCCAGAGTATACTAGTATGATTAAAAAGTACATTCTTGGAAAAATAAGTAAATTAATTAGGAACTGAATTTCAGTTTCTTTTGGAATAAAAATGATGGCAAATAGGCAGGGGAAAAAATGATGGTAGATTTTTACTAAAAAACACAGACAATATGAAAGGATTAAAATACTTTAATCAGACAGGAAAAAAAAGGCTTTGGCTACTTGATTAGGGCTGATTTCCACCATCTGCTTATACTTACTGAGGATCTAGCCCTGACTGAACACTAATTTGTGCACTTCCTAGAAATTGAAATCTCTCAGCAAGCAAATTAACAAGAGCAGGGATTCAGCAATAATGGAGCTCCTCGGCTTTTGTTTCCCTCTGACAGATGGACAGGGTGCGCTCAAATTGAATTCAGCTTTAATTGCATTGTGCCATTTAAAATTTTATCTGCTCCACAGATTTTGTTTACAGGTTTCAGGATTCCAAACCTTTGGAAATTTTTTCAGCCCTGGGTGAAATAAAGAGCACTATAATTCTGTGTGACTAGTAGGTGTTCATTACCACTCTTTGCCCTAAAGGGTGGCATGCTGAAAAAAGGCAAAGAATTCTATTTTCAAGCCTTAAATTGATGGGAGGAGAAGTACAATTTTTCTCACTGTAAATGCTCTCTTATTGAGTATCTATTAAGAAATAGAAATATTGCTAAAAGTAAGGCTAGAAAATAAGTTATACTGGAGCTGCTTTGATTTTCTCTTTTTATTAAGGTATCACAAACTTTTCTTGCCTGTGAAGTCTGTTGCCTAAAGTATAATTTTTTTTGTGATTTAGAGATAAGTTTTTACAAAGTAAATAATGACATTGTAAAGCTTTCTGCCTTTTTCCTGAATGAAGATTGGTCAGATTGATGAGGCTAATGAGAACCTGGTCCTTTTGGGTGAGGTGCGACATATGTAAGTATTTAACTTGGGTTCTAAACGTTCCAGTGACACCAGTGTTGGAGATGCTTTTGTAACAAAATTGATTGTCAGTCTGTGAGCTCTTCTTCATAAATCTGTGGCTTGGTAGATACTGAACTCTGTGGCTCTTCTGGAGGTGAACCAGAATTTGAATCAACCATGATAACTGATTTCTATTTCAGCTTTAGCAAAGGCTGAAGACTCTGCATTGTTGCCAGGGGTCTAAGTTTCATACTCTGACACACTTTATGTAAATGTTCTTCTAATTTTATTTTTTGACAAACATGTGCAGTGAGGATTGCTGAATGATGATGGGAAGTACTGGAAAATCATCTTGTTACAGAGGTACAAGAGTGTTTCGTACATCTACAAGATGGTTGTTCCAGAACTAAGTTCCTGGCTGTGAGAAGTACTACAATTCCCATATGAACCAGTGGGAACTGTGATAAGGAAAATGTGTTTTATCAGGTAAACTTTGTAGCTGTGGATGAAATTTCAAAGTCTGAGGGAGAGGGAAGAGCTAATGTACTTTTCTTTGCATTGCAGAATACCCTTATTTTAGGGCTATCCTAAATTTACCTTTTTGCAAATTATTTATATATATTTTTTTAAAAAAGGAAAAACAAAGAAAAAACTACAAACAAACAAATAAAACCCCACCAAAACCAGAAGACCACAAGAATACATTTCTTTATAAATCAGTTATTTGCATTTATGGATGCTAACCAAGGTATAGATGTGTTTAAATAGGTTCCAACAGGAAATTAATTAAATTAAAAAGTGACAATCATGGCAAAAGGGAGGATTCTGTAAAAACTTACTATATGCAACTTCATGTCTCAGGAGGACATGTCTATGGTGTTATACTTCCTTCTGTTAGCTTGAAAAGTCAGATGGGAGCAAAGCCAATGTTGAGAGATTATGGCCTGATGCAGCTCAGTTTGAATACAGGTACTTCAGATTGCCAGTTCCTTGAGCAAAGGATTTGGTTTGTGAGCTACGGATATCTGTTCTGTTTTTGGCATCTGACAGCAACCTCAAATACATTTTGTGAACCTTCAAAGGCACTGTGTTTTCTTATTTAAAAAATAAAAGAAAGCATGACAGAAAGATGGAGTAACAAACACCTGACATAGTTTCCCGTGAGTATTTCTAAAGGATTAAATTGAGAATTATAAAATTCCACTTATACTTTCCAGTCTTTTACATCTTGACTTAGTAAAGTCTTAAGAAATACTCTAAGGACTCAATGTCCTTATCTGGTTTTGAGCTGTACTGAAGTCTTCAAGACAGTTTACTGTGCTTTTCCTGGTGCAGAGTGTTTAGCAAGTGTGGTGGTGGAATATAATTTTTTTTTTTTTTTACTACTATTTTGTACTACAGTAGCACTTGGAAGCACTAGTCAGGTAATGGGACTGTATTGGTATAGACTGTTGCTCTTCTGAAGAAACAGTGAAGGTAATAAAAAATAATACAAGTGCACTTAGAGATTTGGAGCATAAGAGATACTAAGAAACCTTAACAGAGATGGTTTCTTTACACACTATGTTTCCTAGGATTTCCTCACTCCCTGTATGACTTAAGTCCATTGTGTTTTGTTAGCAATATAAATCCAAGTAGGTAAAAGTGAGAAAATATCTGCTGGCTGAGGTAAGAAAAACCTTAGTATATATCCAGGTCCTTTGCACTCTTAAGATACATGGGAGCTGATGAATTATTTTTTTGCCAAGTTTAGCAATGAAGAAGTCAGTTGGAGTTTTGCCATTGTCATCAGAGGGAGCAGGATCATGCCTATTCTGCCTTAATCAGTTATGATAAGAGAGATTTATAGGTAGGAAGTATATACATGACAGTTTCCAGCTCAGTGAGTTTACAGTTAACAGCTCTAAGATTTTTGGCTAATTCCCTGGAGTCCTCCCATCACATTTCTTCTCTTAGGTCAGCTATATTAGATTCTCTGGGATTTGAAGTAGGAGGACTAAATACCCCCCTATGGTGGCTTAATTGTTCTTAACAGAAGATGGATTTAATTTATCAGCTTGAGTTTTTGAAAGGAACCATGGAAATGTTAGTATTGGTGTCGGAGTCTACTATATGCTAAGGACCAAGATTACCTGTTTTTTGAGACACAGGGTTAGATCTTTCCTATTCTGTTGGAGAATGGCTTAAAGGTACAAGGCCCTTGTCTTCTAGCCATTCTCCAACACTATTCCACACAACCAGAATCCACTTGCTGCTCTGGTTTGGTCTCCTGTCTCTACACATCAAGTCATTGAGACTTGGTGTTAGCAGTTTGGTAGCTGGGTTTTAGAATGAGTATCTACAGTAAGTTTTCTAACAACTTAGTTTACTGAGAAATAATACTAAACCCATCAAAGTGGAAGAAAATCCAGCTAAAGAAACATAGCCGCGTTGGTGTGCATGTGTCACAGCCACAAATACGTGTGTACACCTGGATTTAACTTTAGCAAGGGGCTTATCAACAAAAATGTGCTTAATTTCTGAAGCAACATCCAGAACATAGTTTCAGTATGTAATTGGTGAAGGTGTTTGTTTTACCCTAAGAAAGAATTTAGGAGTGGTGCTCTAGGCTACTCGTAAGTGCCCTAGTTTCTCACAGGGCTTTTTGTGATCTTAAAATGTTAAATCATTTATTGTGGCATGGCTACCTGGCCATAACAGACATCTGAATACTGATCACCTGGTCAGTTGTCTGATGTGTATTACGTGTATTACTGAGAGGTGAGCTGATACGCTTCTGAACTTTCTCAGGTAAAGGACCTGAACCTTTCCATCTCATTGTCTAGAAAAGTTCCCAGATCTGTGAAACCTTCCACAAAAGGTCACTTGGCAGGGAAAGAATAAAATATCATCGTGATTCGGCTTGCAAAGGCATTGAAGCCGTTTAGTGTATTTTAGGTACTCTACTAACATGCCAGTTCGATTGAGGTCTTTAGACAGTGAGATGTACAGTTCATGATCCCAGTTGACTTTTATAAATAGGATATGTATTTCACATGTGTATTCAAGAAACTGGGAAAAGTAAAATAATAAAGCATAAGAAACTTACAGGGTAAGTTTCTGTTTTAGAGAATACCTCAGTTCATCAGCTTTTGAATTTACATTGAAATTCTGTCTAAATTGCCTCACAAGTTTTGAGTCAAATGACTTGATAGGTTCTTAAATGCATTTCTTCTCGAGATGAATGCTGTAGTGATTTTTAGAAGCCTGATTCTATTAAAAATATTCCTGATATAAGGGGTAGTTTTGGAAGCCTTTTATTTTTTCATGGTACTTTTTTCCTAAACTGGAATGCAAATGAAATATTGTCTAAATCAGTTTAGGTGATTAGGAAATTATAATTAACAGTAAATGTGTCTTGCATGCTGGCATTTTTTTCTTATCCCTCTATTGAAAAAGATTTATTATACTGAATTAAAGTGACTTGATGGCTGATAGTTCTGGTGTTTGGTTGTTGTTTTTTTTTTTTTTCCCCCATCTTAAAGCCCCCAACCTTTAAACTATTTTTAGTTCTTTTTTTTTTTTATAAGCAGTGACATATTGTTCTATTTTCTCTGCCCAAGGATTTTTACATCTTGAAATCAAAGTAGATATTTCTAATAACACTCATTTTAACAACAAACATTTGCTTTTATCATGTTGTTAGTCTTGGTCACTTGTAGTTAATTAAGATTTCAGACTAGAGTTGCCAATCAACATACTAAATGTACCTCTCTCTTCTGTTTTCCCAAGGAGGCACCAGGAGATTCAACACTGTGGTTGATAGCTGGTATGTGATATCTGTCTCCTGGTTTATAGCCTGGTACAATAATGTCATTGCCCCATGTGGCAAATGGTGTAAGCTATTGTAAAACTGTTTGTCTATGTGATTAAGACATTGCAGCAGTGTGCAGCACCAGCCAATTACTTTTTTAATTTAATTATAGCAGAAAAAAGAGAATAGCATAATAGAAATTCTTGTCATAGGGAATATGTAAAATGTAAATTGAAGAGCCATGAAAATTTCATGCATTGGCAGGCTGATTTGTTCTTATTTTCAACTTGTTATGAAGACTGAGTTTCTTAAATGCAATAAAACAAGACATAGCAGTGTTTAGTAATTACTTAGTTCTACATCAAAATAATTATATACAGTATGTGTTTGCAATCCACTCTGCTGCGTATGAATGTAAAAATGAACACTTCAGGGCCCATATCAATTTTGTCTTTTAGACAGTGTAAATAAAGCTGAATCTTCAACTTTCAAATTAAAACTGATAACCTTGGGCAATCAGGGCTTTTATAAAGAAGGGGAAAAAAACTTTAGCTTGCCTCAGAACAGGTTGTGTCTCTGGAATGCTTCTGGGACTAAAGAGATCAATTAAGTGTGTATAAACAAACAGTTGGAAAAAAGCTACTAAAACAACAGAGGAGAAAGCTCTCTATTGGGCTCCAGGGGCCTGGGGGAGCGAAGTTTCATTAACTGGATCTGAAGTCCTATGGCCTTCTATAAACAGGCATTAATTAAAGAATGTAAAAAATAAAGTTTCAGACCTTGCAATATGTTAATGATCATATGATTCAGGGCCTGGGAAGGAGAGGAGCAGCAGAGGTCATAAAATAAGCATGAAGCATTTAATATGAGTGCTTGGCAGGGATTTCTGCAAATTAGTTGGTTATTTGCTGGTCCAAAGCAAATTAAGGTGATTTTGCTTCACTTGCTAATTTTTTATGTGCATGCTTGGCAAAATGTTTTTCACAAATGGATGAAGGTTATTGTTAATGGCATAATGAGAAATATTAACATATTTAAATAAACCAGTGTATTCTGACATAGGCCAGAAGCACTCACTTTTACATGTGTATTTACATAGATCTTCTTCTGTAGCACAGCAAAAGCATTTTGGATAAAGTTCGTAAAAGAGCTTATGTTATTTGAGACATCCTGTTTATATATTGTATTATTTAAATCCAACTAACACCTGGAACTTTATCTTTGTGTAAAAGAACATTATCCTTCTGAAACCTTAAAGGAACACTTACAAGTTAAAACTCGATGTGTTAAAGACAATTTTTTTATTTGCATGTATTTAAGAAAATCAGAATTTTTATATTCTTGTTTATTATGACAAACTATTTTGTTTTCATTGCCTGTGATGTTTGCTTTTTATATCATCTCCAGCTTTTGAAATGCCTTAAGTTATTTGTTATTTCTAGGAAAGTTAAAGTTTTTGAACACATGGGAGTATATTTGCATGTCTATTTCTTCGTCTCCCCACAGCTGTAAAATCAATTCAGGACCAAATGTAATCTCTTTCTTCCTTACTATTATGAGTAGAGTGAGAGTGATGGTTGCTCACTTCACACAGCAGCATGGTTTTTTTTTTTTAGAAAAACAAAGTGCAAAACAAAAAGTCCCAAGGAAAAATCACAGGACTTGAATATTCCTGATTCTGTGTAATGGAATTCTAGCTTGTGACTTGTTCAAGTAGGAGATTTTCCTAGTCACTTGTTGCTATTCTTTCATCTTTTAGTCATACGCACTACTAGTTTCTTACTTTTGACATCTGATTACTCCCTTTATTTGCCTTTGTTGTTGTTGCTAGTTTCTGTTACCTAGTGGATTAAGAAAAGGAAGTGCTTGAGGAACTGTACAACATGTAGATGGAAGAAGCTCTGCGTCTTTAAATTCTCTGAAGTTAGGAGATGTGGCACAAGCGTGTAGTAGAGGGAGGTATTATGAGTAGGAAGCTACTATTGACATTGTTCTGTTGCAGCAATTTTAGATGGACAAATTGCAGTTGAGAAAATTTCATGACTCGGTAAAATGAGCAATGATGACATCTGTGGATGCAGGTCTGTTCATATCTTTGCAGAGCCTTTAGGGAAATAAATATCTCGGAACATTCGGTGAAGTGAAGCTCACTCAATAAATCAACCTGACACAATAACACTTCTGGCACATGAGCTCTACTTCTCCTCAGCACCACCTACCCCTCTGTGTTCCTGTGCTACCAAATGGTGTCTCCCTACAGGCCTCTAAATCAAATCAGAGCACACAAATACAGTGAGAATTTATTGGGAATTGGTTTTGTTCGGCAAAAACATTACTTATTAGATGAACAGAAATGATAAATTTTGACCCTTTAAGCACTGAGGAAGTTTGGATGCCTTTCTTAAGTAGAAAAGGGAAGATAAACTTTATGCTAACTTACAGAATGGAGTTGCAATAAATGGGAAGATAAGTTTACAGTCTGGTTTGTCAAAGGGAATATCTAAGTTCCCCAAATGGGGTAAGTTAGCTTTTGAGCTTTTTAATTAGTTGCTCTATTTAGGAGATAGAATTAGGATTGACAAAGTTCCTGCAATGGGAATAATAACCATACCACCCTGTTGCACGGGGGCAGTACAACAAGGAGTGTCCCAACCAGTTCACAGGTAGATGCTTTTCTTTCATAATATTTAAACACATTATTTCTATGGACTGAAGTTTGAATGTGTAGAATAGTGTATTCTGTCCATTGATTAGAGTTACTAGAAGCAGATGGAAAAAAAGAAAGGGTTCGATGTTTTTTCTCTTTAGAGATTTGGAACAGAAACATTTAGAGTAAATGAAGAGACCCTGGGTTAAGTAAAGTAAAATAAGGCTCAGTAAGTAGTTTGGGTGAAAATGTATCACTTGGCTGGAAAAAAAAGTTTGTGGTATGTTAAATCTTTGCTTTATTCTGAAAAGACTGAGTATTTTTTAAAATTACAGATGTTTCCTGGAGAAGTTGTAAACTGAATTTTTCATGAATTTAAGCATACATATATGCATGCATAAAATTATATGTTGTAAATATGATATCCCTATGTACAAGCACTTAAAATAATTAGGGAGGATTGATTTGCCATTAGGAGTTGTTTGACAAAATAACTTTCTTATTTCACTGTGATGAACTTGTTAAACTCTCAATGATATAAGAAGTAAACCGATGTACAAAAAGGCAGTTATTTAACATGGCAGGAAAAGATGAGGCCTTATTGTTCTGCTGTTTTGCCCTCCATCTAAAAAATCTAATATCCTTTTAGATGATTATCTAATTAATAAGTTTTCTTTCTAATTAGGTTGAAATTGTAGCATTTCATGAATGTCCCTTTACTAAGCAAGACACTTCTTAGAATACCTGTGCTCTGGGGAACATGAAATATCTTTTCTTGAGGGAATTTTAGCAACCTTAAGATTGTTAAACTGGAACATCTGATAGATTTCTGATTGAAATGCCAAATGCTACTTTACAGAAGTGGATTTAAATCTGAACAGTATTTTACATCCTATCAAGTTAAAATACAGAGATGGTGTAAATCAATTTTTTTTTCCTTTTATATTTCATTTTGAACCCAGGAGAGTAAGCTAATGGACTTGTTCTCTGTATTTTGCTGAAGATCTTAAATTCCAATATTTCATTTGTTTATACTGAGCCAGGAGCTGTTTATAGGAGTTTTTTACAAAATATGATGTCTGTCCCTCTATCTTTTTTATAGGAAAGGAAGGTTTAAGGAAAAGAAATGTTAACAAATTGGGTCTTATATTTCAACACAGTTCTGGCAGAACACCAGACTTTTCTGTACATCAGTTGTCCTGCTTGAAATTTCTTAAAGCAAGAAGAGCTGTGCAACCCACTAAGTGGAATGCAGTTGTATTGTTTGTACTGTTAGAGTTTGATTCCATTATCTGGAGAAGTATAGTGATAATGAAGACTTGTGTAGCCCAGGCAGTTTTTGTTACCTCAGGATAATTTTACAAAGCTTCTGTTCTGTTGTTTGGTGTGAATGCAATTGCATAGGTGTGAAGGTGACAAAATGATCCAAGTTTTATATTGGGAACCACTGTTGCTTTTTCAGTGTGAATTCTTTCATTGCATTGGGATTGGTGTCTGATCTTGACCATGCTCCTATTTTTGGTGCAAAGCTGAGGTAAAAATAGTTATCTTGCACTATTGGTGAGATATATTCTTGAGAAATGCTAACCCAGTCAGTGGCGATTTTGTGAATATATGCCAGGTAGAGCAGGCTTTTAATAAAACTTTGGCAAGGAGAAATAGAATTTCTAAATGTAACCAATGTGGTTGCACTTGTTTGTGTGAAGACTTAAACTGATGAATGAACATAGGTCTTGAGATTGGTTTGATAGGCAGTTTTTCCCTTTTGTCCTGAGAGAGAAAAGAAAGGTTGTAGTACTTTAGAAGTATAGAAATATGTAAGCAAAATATAGCTATGTAGGATCAGACTGTGAAATAATTTTTCTGGGCAGGTGGGGGTGTACATAGAGATGTGCTGAGATGGCAGCTCCTTACAGGGGTAAGGGCTGTGATTTGGTCCATTGCCTTCACTCAAAGCTGCGTGTTCCCTCATGCAGGGAGTCACTAAATCAAATTCTATGGAAGAATTTAGAAAAGGTATGAGTAATTGTGTCACTGCAATAACATTTATAGTCATGCGTGTTAAAGTACAGACAATCCAATCCCATGGTTCAGGGTATAAAATTAAAATGATTAGGGTTCTGGAAGGAATTTCTCCCCATCTGGCAGTACACAACTGACTGCACCCTGAGTTACTGTTGTTTCTTGGAGGCCCAAGGAATTTACTGGTCTCAGTGTGGCTACATTTCATAGGCTATCTACATTTGATAGACCAATAGCCCAAAAGCTGTGGTGGATTTTCTACTGTTACACATCTGCCTGTTGGTGTCAGCTACTCTTCTAAGTTGGCCTAATGTAAGCTAGCATGACTGTCAGTAGGGTTTGGACCAGGGGACAACCAGAAATCTTTTCTGATGTAAATAATTTATGACTGCATGTTTCTGGAGAGTTTTTTTGTGGTTTTTTTTTTTTTTTTTTTTTTTTTTTTTGTTTTGTTTTGTTTTGTTTTGTTTTGTTTTTTTCCCAGTATAT
>JANHGN010017485.1:7928-23466 GCA_024605025.1 Megaceryle maxima | reverse complement strand
ACCAGTAAAAAAAAAAAAAAAAAAAAAAAAAAAAAAAAAAAAAAAAAAAAAAAAAAAAAAAAAAAAAAAAAAAAAAAAGTGTTTAAGTATTGTCAGTTTACCATGTGTGGTAAACAGAACAAACAATAGACTTGCTTAACCTTCCTCCCCACCCTCTGAGACTCCTCTACAAGTTTTGTATGACCTACTTTATAGAAATCGCATCATATTAGAATGTTAAATATTATGGAAAGTATAATTCCCTAGGGCAAATAAATTAGACTTCTTGGGAAAAGGGGTAAACAGAAAATTTTAAATGCTTTCTGTTCTCTTAATCTGTGCCAGCCCATTCTAATGCATATTTTATAGCATTTAACTGGGGTTAAAACAAAACAAAAAGTACCCAATTCATTTTTAAATTCTATTTCATTTACATTGGGAAAATCTTTGTGATTTCAGACATTACAAATAAATATTTAATATTTGAGCATGGTTGTGACAGAACTTCTGATAAAGTAGAGGAGAAGCTTTGCAACATATTTTAAATAGCAGTTAGGACTCATTTGTGCTGCATGTTTCCTAACACACTGTGTGCTGTGCTGCAGTGTGCACTGGATGGGCCTCTCTAGAATATCTGGGAATAATGTGAAAAATTAAGGGCTGTATCATTTTAATTTGTGTGAACATGCTTCTGCATGGAAGCATGCTAATATTCAAGCAAGCTTGTATATTTTTAGTAGTGTTACGCCTGCATGTGTTTATGACAGCTTGGTGATTTTTGCACTTTGATCTGTGAATTCATGTCCCACTTAAAAATTCCATATTTTGGAAGGCAAAAACCCCCTTCCTATGGCAGGGGAAAAAAGACTTTTTTTTTTTCCCCTGAAATTTTGACATGTTCTTCATCAATTCGTGGCTGCTAATGGTGAAACAGTGATGTCATAGGTAGGAGTTTTTATTTTTTCGCATTGGTGTTCAGCTGTAAAACCTTTTTATATGGAAGTAGCTTTTGCCTTGCATGTCTGTGTACTCCTTCCCTTGGGATTAAAGTCTACAGAATATTAATTCTGGAATGATTAAAATACGTACTTATATTTTTAATCTTGGTTATTCCACAATCATTAACACCTTTGTGCAAAAACTTATTCAAATTTTGGATAGCAGATTTAGGTTTTTGGTAGCCCAAAATATCCCTGACTGCTAAGAAAGTTTCTGATGTGCAGATGACACACTCCACTTTGTACTTTTCACTGGTAAACTTTTGTTTGTCTGTTTCTAAGATCTTCTAATTCTTAAACACTATGTATATTAAAGCATTATCTCAGTGTACCTCTTGACACTAGAGATCACCCTGGATGCTTTTGATAAACTCAGGTGTGAGGCTGTTAAAAGGATTGTGAGTTGGGAAGTGGGAAGAAGGGCTGAGCTCTAAGAGTTCACTTCTGTGATTAGTCTCACAGAACTTGTTGAGTACCTTAAAAGATCTATCTGTTTTTCTGGGAGAAAGCAAGTTTCTCTTGTGATTCGGCAGGTCTGTTTTGATGCAGAGAGGCATTTTAGAGGCATCTTTCTACAGAGATGCCTAGAAGAATCCCGGAAGAATCTAGCTTCAGAAATAGTTCTGGAAGGAGCATAATAATTGTACATTTCTTCACTTCACTGTCCTTCCTACTCAGAGGATGGATGAACTCAGAATCATAGAGTCATTTAGGTTGGAAAAGGCCTTTAACATCATGTTCTGTTGTTAACTGAACACCGCCAAGTCCACCACTAAACCATGCCCTTTGGCATCACATCTATTCATCTTTTAAACACATCTGGGAATGGTGACACAATGACTTCTCTGAGTAGCAAATTCTTCCAATTCTTGACAACACTTTTGGTGAATAAATTATTCCTGATGTCCAATCTAAACCTCCTCTGGCACAACTTGAGGCCATTTCCTCTTGTCCTGTCACTTGTTGCCTGGGAGAAGAGACTTGACACCCGCCTCACTACAACCTTCTTTCAGGTGGTTGTAGAGAGGAGTAAGGTATCTCCACAGCCTCTGTTTCTTCAGGCTAAACAGCCCCAGTTCCCTTAGCTACTCCTCATAACACTTGTTCTCTAGACCCTTCACCAGCTTCGTTTGCTTTCTTTGGACATGCTTCATCACCTCAATGTCCTTCTTGCAGTGAGGTGCCCAAAACATAATACTGGAGCTGTGGCCTCATGGTGCCACATACAGGGAGACAATTGCATTCCTAGTCCTGGTGGCCACACCATTTCTGATACAAGCCAAGATGCTATTGGCCTTTTTGACCACCTGGACGCACTGCTGGCTCATATTCAGCTGGCTGATGACCAATGCTCCCTGGTCCTTTTCCACTGGGCAGTTTTCCAGCCACATGTCCCCAAGCTTGAAGTGTTGCATGGGGTTCTTGTGACCCAAGTGGAGGATCTGGCACTTGGCCTGGTTGAATCTCATACCACTGGCCTCAGTTCTCTAATCCAGCCTGTTCAGATCACACTGTAGATCCTCCCTACCTTCAAGCAGATCAACACACCTGCCTAACTTGATATTGTCTGCAAACTTATTGAGGGTGCCCTCAATCCCCTCATCCAGATCATAAAAAAAGATATTAAAGAGAACTGGCCCCAGTACTGAGCCATGTTGAATACCATTTGTGACTGTCTGACGACTGGATTTATCTCCATTCACCACCACTTTTTGGGCTTGGCCGTCCAGACAATATTTTATCCAGTGAAGTGTGTGTCCATCCAAGCCATAAGCAGTCAGTTTCTCCAGGAGAGGGCTGAGGGAAATGATGGGAAATGATGTCAAAGGCTTTACTAATGTCCAGGCAGACAACATTCCGTCATCCACTTAGTGGGTCATCTTGTCATAGAAGGAGATCAAGTTAGTCAAGCAGGACCTGCCTTTCATAAATCCCTGTTGACTGGGCCTGATTGCCTGTATGTGCTGCATGATGGCACTCAAGATGATCTGCTCCAAAACCTTCCCCAGCACCAAGGTCAGATTGATAGGCCTGTAGTTTTCTTCATGTTTTAATTCACAGAGATACCTGTTGTTAGAAAGGTCTCTGTGCAAATATTAACACTTGATACAACATCTTGATGACTTGCATTTGTTCATGTAGCATTCAGATGATGCTTAAGATAGTTCTTTATTTACTGAAAATGTATTTGAATAGATCTGAAATAGTCTATTCTTCATGATCTGCTATATGTTTCTAGAATGTACAGAAAGACCAGTTCAATTAACTTCCCATTACATTAGGAAAAAAAAGTTAAAATCTTCTTTTTTTACTAATTCCAGTCATTGCTAAATATACACATAGTAGAAGAATTATATACTTAGTATATACTTAGATCTTTTTCTTCTCAGTTTTCTGGTCTCATATGTAGTTCATCTAGTTTTTCAGCCTTCCTTTTCCCCCATCGTGTCATGCTCGTATCCATTCCCATTTATCCCGAACCTCGGTGAATGTGGTTTTGAAGACAGTGAACATTTTCACCAAAGCTTTAAATTGGTTCTATGATACTCATACAAATAGCTTATTATGTAGATCCTTCTGTCTTTCCAAAGTATTTTTAAGAGTCTTAAGTCCAGTCTGAATGAAGAAAGATATCTTTCTGTTGTATGAAATATATCTTAATTACATGGAAATAAAAAGGAGGTTCTTTTACATATGTTCAAATATTCTGGTGGAAGACAGCAAACAGCTTGGTGTTCTTTCTTTCTCCTAGTTAATTCATTTTAAAGTAGAAAAATAAAAAAGGAAATCAGTTTGTTGTTAGTGTCAGTGTCCTTTGTTCATTTGTTAAAGTTCAGAAGGTCCCAGAAATGTGTCTTATGAAGAATAGTTACATAAAAGGAATCCTGTTTATCAGATGAATCATGTGCATTTCCATTAACTCTTTTTCTTTTTTTTTAAAGAAAATAAAATTAATCTGAATTGTATAATTAGAATGTTGCTGGTATATTAACAAATATTGTAGTGTAGATGCTTCTTTATTCATCACATGGAAATTACACCTGATTAGAGTGTAGAAATCTCTTCCACTTCTGTTATGATGATGATTTCCATGTTTTTCTTTGTTCAGACCCCATTCTCTGAACAGGACATAAAATCCAAACTATACCTGTAATTTTTTTTTTCCATTTCCATGTGGAAAGGTGCTTTCATCAAACCTATTCTAGAAGAACATACTAACATTGCTTACTCTTTCATTCAGTTGTTTTTCTGCTATTCCATTTAGATGTATTTCAAGTTTTTATTTATTATAGTATCATAAATAAGAAATTATTAACCAGAATAGCAATACTGGGATCAAAATGATGGTCAACCACAGATCTGCAATGCTGGCATGGAGGAAGCTGCATAGGAAGCTGCCTATATACCAGTGAGAATGCTCGTAGTGTACTGAGACATTTTACAGCTTCTGTGTTTCTTTATTCTTTTATTAAATGTAGATGAGTCTTCAGGTTCCTTACTGTGAGTAAAAGCAACTATGCCCCAGATTAACTGCAGCATTCAAATAGAAAGAGAAAATATTTTAGGAAGCACCTAAAATTGAAGACAAGGTGGCTTTCATGAGCAGCTCAGCACTTAAACATAGCTTTAAAATTAACATCTGGTGGAATGCTGAGCATGTATTTTGAGTAATGTAGATCTGGAAACCTTTCTCATCTGTGGCTTTATAGGCCACATGACTAAGGGAATGGTGCTAGTTGAATTTTCTTCATCCCGGTTTTATAGAATCCCTGAACAGTTGTGTGAATATGGATATCTGATAAGAGTGTGCTTGTAATAATAATAATTTTAATAATAGTAATGTCTTAAGTCATTAACTATTGCCTGTTTACTTGTAAGGAAGTGACTAACCCAATCTCAGTTTTGCTCTCCCTTTACATAATTACTTGTTGGAAGGGCTATAATTTGGTAAGAAGAGAAAAAAGACGTGACTTGACACCGCTCCTCAAAAAGGTGGGTGGAACTGAGACTGAGGGCAAATGTCTGTTGCTCGTTTTTGTCTTGTGTTACCTTATTTTGATTCCTGTTTTAAGCATTAACCTTTGAAGACTACCTTTGCTGATATCATCTGTTTGTTTCTGCTGAGTCAGTCTACCATCTTATAAAATTTATGTATACAGAAACTCATGTAACCAAAGGCACTGTTCTGTTCTAATTGAATTCAGTGGCAGATCTCTCGACGATTTGATTAGTTGGTTGAACTGCAGAAAACAACATCTTCCACTTTTTGTAAAAGAAATTCTTGCAACCCTTTTCTTTTTCTGCTTGGTTTGGCACCTTGCATCTATCTAAGGAAAGATGGCACATTCACATAGCAGTATGCAATAGGAGTTGATTGTCTATGTCCAGCAGGATATTTATTCCAAGGATTATGAGTAGATATAGCATCTAGTCAGTTTTTGTATAGGTAGATTACAAGTCTTTGAGGGGAGAATGTTTGTCATAAATATGTGAAAGACCTTTCTAGCTGAATTATAGTATCAGATTTTAAATGCTGAATCATAAAATCCATGGTTAAAAGGACTTAGAGTAATGATTTTAATCCTTCCCTTGCCCAAATATGTGATTCACTTTCCTAGGCCATTTGTGAAATATCTGTGTGACCTGTTTAATACAAACTGATGCAGCAGAGCTATTTTAAAATATGCTGGATTTCTGAAAGTTTACAGTTGGTCTTCAGAAAATGACCTACACATACATAAATACATAAAAGAAGAATAAGTAGGTTGACTTAAAGTTCAGATTGTAGGAGTGAAAAAAGTATTTTCTTCCTTCTGTTTTTCTGACCTTTAAGTTGCATTATGAAAAATATTACCGAATGAACTTCATCTACTACCTAAAAATGCAGAGGCATACATTAGGTTAAATTTTTAATCTGTAGATGATTTTGTAGGACACAATTAAAAATTATGCTTTGTGGACTTAAGAGATGATTGCTGTGAAAGAGGTGCTCGCTTTTAGTAATTATTTGACCCTGGGTTGACAAAGGCTCCTTGGATAGCCATGTGTTTATGTCCTGCTATTGTAAATACATCCATAATAATCCTTCTATAAACTTGTAATTTCCAGCTAAATCTATCATGGAGTGAGAAATTTGAAGCTGGTTAAATTAGCTTCCTTTTTCGGTCAAACTTGCCAGCTCATTCGAGAGCAGGCTGTCAGATAACCTTAGGAAGCTGAAGAAAAATTGCTACAACAACTGTTAATTTATTGTAGAGATATCACATTATGTGATTGAGAGGATATTAGCTGTAACTAGCGAAAGAGATATTTTGTACTGTAACGTTGCTTTAGGGTCATAGGTACCTCTGATGGTATTAGCTTCAACATGCGAGGAAGTGAGGATCCTTTGAGATACTCATGTCATAATACAGTTGGCTCAGTAGCTCAGAACATAACTTTCATTTTCATCTCTTTTAAAGTCTTGGATGTTGAATTCAAATTTTTGGGAAAGTGTTTCAAAAATGTTTCACAATGTGGTGATGCTTAGTGCTTAGCAGCATTTGATGTTTTGTTCCTGGCAACATTAAGGTCTTTGTGGAGAACTCAATGATGTTTACTGTGCTGATCCTAAATGTAAACTTGATTGAAAAGAAGGTGGTTTAGATTGCAGTCACTGTGATTTTTAGCACTATATTTGATGTATTACAGACTACTTAATTCTCTCTTTAGAAAATCTTGTGTGAAATTCTTAAGAACCTTCTGCATTTTGAGGATTGTGGCAGGAACTGAACATTTTGTGTAAATAAAGATGGGAGATCAAAGAAATGCTTTTTCTTGTTGGTGTGGGATAGCTAAGGCAAATGCCTTTGAAACATACTGTCTTTCCTCTTCACACTTGTATTCCTCAGTAAGATTCTGTCAGCCAGCCAAAATAATTTGACCATCCTAAGGCAGGGATGGTAGATGGTCAGGGAAATGAGGAAAAGTAGAAAAGGATCCTCATAGCAAAGCAAAGTATGCGGACTAAGAGGTTCAGTTCTGCCAATTTTGAGGGGAATCTCCAGAAGAAGGAAATAGAGGATGGGATAAACAGGACTTTTCATAGCCTGGATCAGCTAGACCCAGTCTTGTGTCCCTGATAATTCATTTCAGCTCCTACAACCTTCTGCTGCTTATTTGAAGATGATGTTTGGTAACTTAATATTTTATGCAGTGATGATAGCTAAATAATCTGTTAACTCTGATGTACTGTGGGGAGTACTGGGGTATGTATATACATAATTCAGATTAGAAAGCCAAGTCCTCAAAAGTCCTGAACACCAAACTTTGATTGCCTGTGGAGCATTCACACTAAACTGTCATTATTAGGATACCGTTTTAAATCTATGTATCATATGCTATTTTTTATTTAGCATCCCTGTCTATTTTGGTGCACAGGATGGTTGTTTATAGGAACTTTGGCTCATTTTCTGCAGGAACTGGAACAAATCAGGGACTGCAAAGAGAGAGAGGATGCTTTTGTGTTGAGTCAAGAGAAAGACACTCTGGCAAACCCAGTTTTGTCCCTGTTTCTGTCACAGACTGTGTGATGCTGAGCAACTCAATTAAAACATTTGGCAGATGGCCACTAACTGCATATAATTCATTTTCAGGGTGCTCAGCTTGAGATATGTGGGCTCTTACTTTTAGCAGTTGTTATTCTCCTTACAGCCACTGAAATCAATGGAAGCAGTGGCTGTTCAGCATGTTCATTAGCTTAGTGGAGGAATATGCATGTGGAAAAGTGAAAGTTCCTGAATCCTAGTGCCATCTTTCTCACTGATTCCCTCTGCCAAGACAGGGAAGTGGCCCTGCATTGGATTACCGATGGTTACTTTATGCTGTATGTAAAATATTACATATAGGTATATATTAGGAAAAAAGTGTTCTTCTTTCAGTTGGAATCTGTGAAGTTTGTAATGAACATCTTACAAAAGAGTGCAATAAGCCATTTTTTTCTCTATATCTTGTCTGATAAATTGTGAAAAAGTAATTGCCTACTGGCTGGATCATGCATACAAAAATTACTGAATAACTGCTCCATTTGCTGAGGACATCCAGAGCAAGGTCTAAACCATCAACTTTAGAAAAAATACCATGTGATAATTAAAAAGTTATTATATAATGTAACATGTACAAGGAGACAGAATTCATATTATATCAGCAGCCGTCTTCTGATATTTCTCTATTTCAAAATGCTTGATTTGACAACCTGAATATCGTTCTGACTAATGTAATATATAGTATGGGAAATTAAAGTATGGCTGCAGAGCTATAAACACAATTCACAGGGTAAAAACTACTCCTATTAACATTGCAACTGAAAGATATAAATCAGTTCATAAATATGAAATTACTTGCATGCTTAGGTTCTTGCAGAATGGAGGTCTAATTAGTGCAAGGCATGATCTTGTGAAATACTGGGGTGGGAGTTGTAGTTGCACCTTCTAGGACAGGGCCATACCTTGCAATGATTAAAACTATATGTCTATTTATACCTAAGTAGAAATTTAAAAGAAAAAAATTGTTTTATTTGTATAGCATTTTTATTAACTTACCCTAAAGATATATGCTAGATGATAATAAAGTAATAAAAGATTGTTTTCACAGCTGTTTGTCTTTGATTACATATTTCTTTGAAGTATTGCAGTAAGACAGACTTTGAACCTGGAAAGAGATCAAATAATGAATTGTTCTGCTTTGTGAAGCCTAAGAAGGGATTTTATTGTTGAAACATATAGTGCAACATAGTTTTTTTTTCTTCTAACAGTTAAATAATGGTTGAAAGTACTATGAGATCATTACAGATGGACTAGATTAAAGAGCTTGGGGCCAAACATTAGGAACTGTGTTAGTACTAACTAAAATAATTTCTTAAGTTCTGTCATTACCAATTTATTTTTGTTAGTTTTCTTTTTGAATCAAAATAGAATTTCAAAGAAAGTGTTTTAAATCTTTCAGTTATCCATTTACTTAAAGCAAAGGATGACAGGAAACTTAATAAATGTATGAATCCTGTGGGATTCTGTTTGTAATATGGATTATTTGGCCACACTTTGTACTCTGGATAATATATTTAGTGTTAAATCAGAGTAAAAGTAGAGCGGTGAGCAAACTTCATAAGGTTTTCTAAAACTGAAAGGATTATAGCCTTTAAAATGTGACTGAGGAGTTTGAAGTAAAATAGTCAATACAAAATTTGAAAGCTTTTTATATTGCTTTTGCTCAAAACGATATTATAGATGACATTAACTTCATCACCTCCGCCCCTGAAATTCATCTTGAAAGGGAGTCCTAAGTGACAGAAAAAGATACTTAGTTTATTTTTTTAAAGGCTAGTGAACGATAAAATATCAAATAATGCAGGTCAGCATTTCACATAATGTATTTGAGTTCTGACTTTTTATGTTGGAAGGGTATTTCTCTCTACAAGAAATACCTGAAAGTCTGTGATCATATATCTTGGGTATACAAAAATTTTAAGGTGTATATTTTTAAAATCCCTGAAATATTTGCAGTTTCTATATCCATTGACTGAAATTAGTTGTTGTGTTATTTAGAACAAACTTTTGCCTCTGTGGAAGAGAGAAACCTTTCAAATGATAATTTCAGTGGAAACATTAGACAAAGGAATATTGTAACTTTAGAGATTTTTATGATGAAGGTGTGTTTAAGAGATGTCACTTTGATATTTTTACATTATGTCCTACATTTGTCAGCTAAAACCAGGATATTGCCTCAATGAGAAAAAGCATGTTCTGCACTTGTCAAAAGGCAGTAAGTAATGATTAAAATAGCAGTGTGAAACGCTGGGAGATTAAAGTGATGCTAATGATAAGTGAGAGAAGAAAAGGGCAAGCTATATTTTAATCCCTGAGAGAATGGTTAATGACTTCTATTGCCTGAGATTAAACTAAACCTGTCTCATCAGCTTTTTCTGCCTGGTGAAAAAAAGCTCTCTGCACTTTAATTTATTAAAGTCTTTTAAGGAAGCACATTGATCCACAGAGGTTAAACTTTAAAAAATTGTGCAAAATACACACTAAAAATGCTTTAACAAAAGTGTGACTTTGTTGCTTTAGGCAAGCTCACAGTTTTATAAAGAATTCATTGTCTATGGCTTGGTGAATTTAATTAAGGAATATTAATTACTTAAACTGAGAGGTTTGTTCCTTTTTAAACCAGAACATTTTTTTTGCAATACTGGTGCAGGAAAGGTAGCGAGTACCCGTTGGAAGATATCAGTGGAAAGGGACAGACCAAATTATGGTTAAAATTACTGTATGATCTGTTATGCTAGATCTATCAAAAAGCCACTTTAAAAATGTTTTTCAAAATATATGTACTACATAGTATAATGTAATGAGTACATTTGTTTATACTGAGTTATTGTTAATCCATTTCTTTTAATAATTCTTATGACTGCGAGACAGTGTTATAAAACCATCTTTATATTCAGAAGCTGCCCAGTGCAGCATTACCTTTTTAAAAACCATGTGAAGTCCTTCAAATAGGAAGGGGGGTAAGAGAATTATTAATTAGAACTTTTTTTTTTTAATACATGTGATAAAATTGTCAAGTTTGAGTACTTAGGATAAACTACAACATTGCAGCATGCTTGGGAAAAAAAGATTTTCCTCTCAGGCAGCTTTGTGAGCGTTTGTCACTTTTAACCTCCATCCTTTCATTACACTTATTTCACATAGCATGTGTATCCTCAGCCTACATGACAGACAATGGGTTTAGAAACAGAAAATAGAAAATATTCAAACAAATATGCATGGCTTGCCTAAGCCTTATTCAAGTTCCAACTCCATTTGCTTTTTTGTTTTAATTTTTTTTTCTATATAGGTAAGGACGTTGAAAGTAAACAGTGTGCTTTTGTCCTCTCTTGCAAGTTCAGTACCCTCAGTGTCTTTCTGGCTCCATACTAGGAAACTGAAACATGCATCCCAGCTTGGGGAATAAATCCAGTGCTGTGGAATACCAACAGTTCTGCTCTATATCCTTCCCCTTCTGCCTCGTGGAAAGCATTTTCCCTTTTCAAATCTCTGAACTCCTGTAAATAAGAAGCCCATTTAGTGACTATCTTATGTGATGGTTGTAATCCAGGTTATTTTTTAAAGCTGTTTTTTAAGTATAACTTGTTTGGTAAGTGAGTTTAAACTTGATTCATGCTTTGATGTTAATGAAACACCAATTTATCGGAAGGCCCTGCAGCCCTAATGAGCAGTTTCTTTAAAAAGAACATTTAATCAAGGTTTATTTTTAACTTGTTTAAACAGATCTAATAGTTTGTGCTGATTTCATTTCAGTATAATAATTGCTAGCAATCCTATTAGTAAGTCGTGGTACATGGAAGTTAACACAAATTCCATTCTAATGAGTGTAGTATAACAGCAAAACCCTTGCAGTCAAGAAAAGGTTCATGTTTGAGAGGAGTGACAGAGGCACTCGGACGTTTTGCTGACAGCAGATTATTTTTGTTTTTCTACAAATGTCAGACATGACTTGCTATTATTTAAGTGGGTTTTGTTGTTTCTGAGAGGTGAAACATTTTCATATTAACTTTTTAAGGTGAAAGGAGCCACTTATTTCCTGATGTTAGGAAAGGTACTTGATCTGCTAGTGTAACTTATATTTGTCTTTATACTTTACTGGTACATAAGGATTTAGTTGTAATATACTGGTTTTTTTATGAGGATGAAGTTCCACAATCTAAAAATACAACTTGTGGCATTTATTTTAATGAATTTAAAATCTTGGAGGCAATTTAGTGTGAAAAGCAAATGAAATTCCAGCTCAATTTATAGTTAAGAAAAATCTCTAAAAGAGCAGATGAAGCTGAAAAACGTGTGATCATCGGAAATACTATTTTTTATGATTAGCTTAAAGCTGCATCTGTATACACTGGAGATTACGTAGCCATTTTCATTGTGACTAAAGTCTTAAGTCTAAATTCTGGTTTATTGGCAAAAAATAAACAAGAAAAATAATTATTCCTTAAATTGAAAATATAAATATCCCATCAGTGTGTTCTGTCTTAAATACAGTGCTCAAGCGTTACTGGTTGAGTTCAGTTATTAGCTTTTAAACTTTTTATTACTTAGTCTGACACCATGACATCTAAAAATGAGGAAGTTTGGAGATAAATAATATGGGGTGATTGAGAAGTTTAGAACCATACTAAAAAGCATTCCGATTCACTGAAGGGCATCTGTAAGTTATACATTGTTTATAGGTTTCTGGGTTTCTGATTAGAATGAGAAGCCCCATGTTTTACAAGCTTTGGAGCTGGGGTGGAAGAAAATAAGTGGAGAGATTGTTGATAATTAGATTTCAGTTGTGCAAGGAGTCTTGGAAGTCTTAAAAAATTCTGGGGTCCACCCAAACAGGCAACTTGTAGGGTCACTAACTTGAGCCCATCATGACATGGAAAAACTCCTTGTTATTTGAATCAGCATCTTGATGAGAAATTACTCAGTAGGATTCTTCTACCTCTGGAGTCAGAGAGGGACGAGTATCTGCATTCGTACCTCAGCTCTAGCTTGCTCTTGTGACACTAGTGTCCTCATTTTGAAAGAAGTCACAGAATAATGCTAATGATTTATTTACTCCCTCCTTTTTCTTTCTTTGCATCTCTGGTTATAGAATAAATAACCTGATTTGGTCATAGGACTTGAGTGTGTGTCTTCAATTACATACTTTCCATGTTATTTAGAAAATGACTACAATAATCATATAACTTGTTTGTGACAACATGGGGCAAATTGTCTGACACTAATGTGTGAAGTTTCTTCTCTTGTCCTGAATATCTCCAGGATATGATTTTCCATGGCCCAGCAAACTCCACTTAATGTGACCCATGTTTGTGTCAGGGAAAGGATGATATCCTAGCTTTCTTGGAGAAGGAATAGTTGTAATTATTTACACATCTTCCCAATGTTGTCTTCTTGCTGGAAGGAAACCTATAAACATACAATATATTTCAAGAGTTACCACAGCTGGCGTGTCTGTGCCATATGTGTTCATGAGGACCTGATGCTTGAGAAACCATGTCTGTGGGTCTTGCCTGTAGAATCCCTTGCTGGACTCACTCTGACTCAGCTCTTTGGTTCTCCTCAGCCTGGCACCCTCTGGCTCACAAAGACAGGATAGACTGTTTTGGTGAGATTTTGCAGTATAGTCTTAATGTGAGAAGTTGTTGCTGAGTCCTTCTCCCACAGTTCTTAGTGGGGTGCAGGAGACTTGACTATGATTGTGGTGAGATTCTGGTGCTCAGGGTGTTCAGTGCACTAAGGAACAGTTGTCTGGTTGTGTTGAACATGTGAGCAAAAAGCAGGACACCTCCACACATATTTCATGATGGTATTTAAAAAAAATGAAGGAATATTTTGGAATACATACTCTTTTGGGGTTTTATTTTGGGGACCTGTTATGAAAAACCTAGCATAGATGATTGTGGGAGTCAAGGCACAGCATCAGCTCAAAGACTGCTTCATTAATCTTCTTATTCACATTGATTTTTGAATATGAATATTGCATACCTTGAAATACTTTAGAAGTTATATATTTTTACACAAATGAAAAATGCTTAATTCTGTGATGCAAAACTAAGGTGAAAAAGCAACTTACTCTGGTTTAGGTCTTGAGTTTCTGACAAACCTTTTAAAGGGAATGCCAGTTCACATCTAAATACTCCTTTCTAATGGAAGTTTGGAGACTTCTTTAAAGATGAGGGAAATAAATCGAGACTTATCTGTTCATTGACAAATGTATGGTCTGATGAATCTTATCATTTAACGTAAGTCCTTTTTTCTGCCTTACTAAAAACAAACTCATGCTATTTGTACTTAATGCTGATACACACTGCACTCTGAATACTAAGTTGGAATGTATTTACAAATGTGAAAGAACCTGTGGTCCTTTCATGCATCAGGTTGTCATAGAAACTAATTAACTTTCATTTCTGTGTCAGGGCAAAGTAGTGTGATGCAGATAAAAATTGTAGTTCAAATATCACATTGATGAAATTGGAGAAAAAGAAAATATCAAAACCTTAGGAATTCCTGCAGGACATGGGTATGCAGCATACGTGATGGGAAGTTGCAGTGCTAAATGCCTTATTTCACCAGATCTTTTTGCATAATCTGCTGCTTCAGAAGTGCTTGGAATGTTACTAAAGTAACAAACCAGTACAGTTTATGTGTGTTACAATTGTGTATGTATGTGAAAATGTATCTGTTCAGGAAGCATGTATATGTGCACATAGAGAAGTGAAATGCTCATCAGAAATGGTGTCTAAAACACAAATGGCAATTACAGACTACTAACTGCTAGAAAAACTTTTAAAAACTTAGAGTATAATCTTTGTTTTCTCAAATGAATTAAGCTGATTTCTCTCCAGTTAGTTTCTCTGTCTCGGAGTTATTATAATTTTACGTGAAATGTGAATACATTAATATTTTAACTGTGAGAGGTATACTTTGACTGGCTTAAGTGGTAAAGGAATGTGATTACAAGATGATTTATTGGAAGTCATTAAAAATGATTTATTAAGAGAAAAATGTTGTGTTACTAAAGTTTTTTTTTTCCCTTCTGCTGAAGATAGGGTGATGCTGTCACACTGCCTTCTTCAGCAGAGGAAAGCAGCCTGCGCTGCAAAAAATCAGGAAAGCATTTTGCTTTGTGGGTTACTGGCATGAATAGATTGTAAGGAGAGCAGCCAGCTTGCTTTTACAACAGAGATGTAGTGAGCCTTGTCCTCTGGCGCAGATTCGCTCTTAATAGGTCCCAGTCTTATGGGGAAGAGTGTATATGCATCTAGTACAACCAGTGGGGCTGGGCAGCAGTTTCACACATGCTTCCAAGAGCAGTGGCCAGCCTGTGCCACTCTTGTTGCTGTGCTGTTCAATTTTATGTGCTACTGTGGTTTGTGGTGCTGTGCTATGAATCAGATTAGTAATTAATCCAGATTAAAATATTTTTTCCCCGCCTCTCCCTCCTTCCCTCTCCTTCTCCACCTTAGCCCAATTGTGAGAAGGGTCATAGAAAGAATGAGTTGGAGGGAAGGGATGGGCCTGTTATGATTGTAAAAGTGGTGGCTTTCTTTACATTACATTTCTTAGATGGGGAATGGAAGAAAAGAAACTTAAATCTGTAGTGGAGTGGGTGCAATTTGTACTTTAATGAATAGAAGACTTCTTGCTCTTGCTTGTTCTCCCAGTTTGGAGTACGAACTTAAAAAGAGTTGCTAATATTGCTCTTAGTAGAAGGAAGGATAGAGGAAGATGTGCAATTATGCAATTTTCCTACAGTTGATTCCTTTGCACAGGAAGAAAGGGGAAAATATTTTTGTAAATGATCATGGCAAAGCTAAAGACAATCATAGAACTTGATTATTTTTCAGGTAAGGAAAAAATTGTGGGCAAATGGGGGGGGGGGGGGAAAGACGGAAGACAGGATTATTGAGAGGGGGGGAGGGGGAGGAAAAGAAGGGATGAGTAGGGAGGGGGACGGGAGTAGGGAGGGGGGGGGGA
>JANHGN010017484.1:34553-49645 GCA_024605025.1 Megaceryle maxima | reverse complement strand
AAAAAAAAAGCTGTGGGTGTTTCTTGAGACAAATTGAAATATAAAACACCAGGACAGAAGGCTTGTTCATCCCTATGCTTCTGCAGTAGGCTTTTGGGACTTTGAATTAATACCAAGTAATTCTTCAGTCAGAGCTCCTCAGTAGCACATATTAAAGCTAAAAGGGTCAGTTAAGAACAACTGCTTTCAGCACTTCTTTCTGGTTTTATATATATTTCAGGTGCTATATCTCTGTACTAATGTAATACTAACAGCACCTGCCTATCTGGATTCCAGAAGATCCTTTTATGTATGTTACCAAGCAGTTATCTATGTTAGACATAGTGTCTGTCTATTAGTAAGTAGCATTTCATTCAGTGAAAGAATTAAGTAGTGCTTTGCTTTTGTACCACTAGCAAGATGTAATATTCAGCTGCCACTCTGGATTGGGTGTATTCCATATATGCAAGAGGAGGGTGCTGCTCTAGTGTAAATGACTTGGTGTTATTGATTATAACAGATGGCAGATGTTAACCAGATTAGCAACAGGCTTTTAACTTAAGGAAAAAGCATATTTTTTTTTTCCTATGGCAGTTTATTTTTATTTATCCCAAAATTAAAAGATACTTTTGTGTGCATGTAATATAAATTAACAGATTTTATCAGCTTTAGTGTACTGAAGGACATTACTTGGGAAGTTTGAAGTGTGGAAAAAAAATAATCTTTGTTCCGTGGAATATTTTTCATTTAAAATAGACATGCTTTTCAGTAGCAATAATTTTGCATTCTGAACTAGAATATCAGAAGACGTCTCTTTGTAATACAGGCATTGGAAACAGTTGTAATTTTCATAAGAAGTGTCAGTGTTAATTCCAGCTGGAGAAGGACTTGCTATTGGCTAATCTCAATATTGCCCACTGAAGTGATGATAGTGAGTATTGTGCACTTGGTTGTCCCTGGTAATTGCTTAATATTAATTTTAGACCTACTTCCTGTGTGTGAAAGATTTAAATAAATAAATGAAATCTGTAAATTACTCTGGAAAAGAGCATAGTGTTGGTAAATTCCTGAGTGTAGCGCTTTCAAAGACAGCTTTAAACCATCTTACACCTGGACTTGATGTGAGGATTTATAGCAGGGTTTTTTTTCTAGCAAAACTAAATTGTGATGATTTGTTGTACCTTTGGTCTGTAAATTACTTTACTCAAACTGGTGCAATTGGTTCTTGTTGATACCCAAAGATGTAAAGACTTGACAGTGAACAAATACAATGTTTATAATGTCAGCTACTCATTTTTTATATTACCCTTTTTCTCAGCTTCCAAAGGAACTGTCTTCTGAAGCATTTGACAAGACTATATTAAGAGCACTAAATCAGGGTTTTCAGAAGAGGGAAGAACGAAGGCATGCAGATCTTGAGCCCGTTATCAGGTAAATATTTGAGGAAATAATTTGAAATGTATCACCTGAAAAATGATTGAAGTCAAACTAGATGACTTTTAGTGACAGTGGAAATTCTGCTGCCTAAACAATTTGTGAAGAAAATGGGAAGTCAGTTATGAAATAAATACTCTTGACTTTTTTTTCTTTAAATTGAGACTTTTATTAAACTTTAATGGATTACTTCTAAAGAAGTCATCATATAGTATTTGTCATAAGCAGCATTATATAGCAATGATTGGCATTTCTGCAAGGGTCTTAGGTCCATTATTCAAGGGTATATTTAGAAATAGTTGAAACAGTAACACTGAGTGCATATGTTTTGTTTTCATGAGAGGATACAATGAGAGACAGAACAGAAATTGGAAAGAATAAACAGTAATAATGAAGCATGTATATAAAATTAAAAGTAGCTCACACATTTGTATGAAAATGTCCCATACCCCATAACCTACTATTTAGCAGCGAGAGTGCTTGCTGGGATGTGGAACATGTTGATCAAATCCTTTAACTCAGAACAGCTTTATGAATTTGGGGGTCCCTCACTGTTCTTTTTGTTTGCTACAGATACCTTATGTTTATTCTTCTCTGTCAGGATTGTTCAACCTTCTTCAGAACAACTTAAATTATTCATTATCTTAGGCAGTGTCTCGAATTAGGGTTGAAGATTCAGGTTCTGCTTTTCAAGCTTCTGTTCTGAATGTACCGTGGGTCCAAGCATATCAGACCTTTAGGTTTTGTATTAATAGCTTGGGTAAAGAAACCTCTCTGTGCCTCAGCCTCCCCCTTCCCTATTGGCTTTTATTGTGATATCATTTGTCTGTCTGTATTGGCTTGATTGTCAAGCCAAAAACTAAATCTGTGTAAACAGTTTCGGCTAATAAACATTGTGATTTTCAATGAACAAACTAGTTAAGTAGAGGTTGACTGAAGAGAATATACTATAATACAGAAAGATTGTGAAGCCTTACTGCACAGTAATTAGAAACGCAAGAGATTCAGTTTGAGGATAACCTTTTAATATATCCAGCCTTGTTGTGTAACTATAATTAAAATTTGCAAGTTATGTTGTGACTTAACTCAGTGCTAATAGCATTACTGTACACAAATCTCATTTTCTTACAGTGTCAGTTTAACATAAATATATACTTATTTGGGGGTCTTAAGCCTGTGCCCAATTGCCAAAAATAGAACTAGTTAATGCTTCCTGGCAAACAACTGAAAGCTTGGTGTAGGATGTAAAAAAGCGTTCATTCTTGGCTTATTTTCTTATCTGACGGTAATTGAATTTGTCACTGACCTCTTGCAAACAGATCAGTGTGGAGCAATATTGAGAATCCCACCCTTACACTGGCACTGAAAAACAAGGCTCAAAAGTAGCATTGAATGTTGTTTATGCTGAACATGCCATCTGAAGTGTTTGGACTTCTTATGAACTGCCTACTTTGCTCTTAAGTGGTACTGTAGTCAAATTTTGTATTCTTTCTATGGAATATTGCTTACAGTTTAACAAAGTCTCACTTAAATTTCAGGCAGCTATTTTCAAATACATCGCAAGCTTTTCTGCAGAATCAAAGAGTATACAACTTCTTCCAATCAATTTCATCAGAATCTTTGCACACTCACAGTAAGAAATGTTTTATATAACAAAAAGTCTGTAAAAAGCTATTCTTCCTGTTGTGCCTAATCACAGTTTTGTAACGATGTATTCATGTTATGTTGTATTCCACTGGGTGCATTTGAAATCCCTGCCAATGAATAATCACTTCAGCAGGTACGCATGCTTTTGACAGTGGGTTCTTTTCTTTCTCTCTTCTCCTCTGTTCCATCATGCTATTAAGAAAGGTAGTTTGGGACTTTTTTTTTTTTACTTACATTTTGGAACAAAAACTTTGAGCTGACCCAAAAAATCACATCTGTTTTTTTATTTGTCATCTTTTGTAGGTGAAGCACTTGTCTTGATATTTAAACTAAGATTTGTTTTAGGTACATAGAACATAAAGGATGGGATAGCCCTAATTTCAGAATATACAGAATCTTGTTCAGGGCATTTGTGTTGCAGAGATTTCCTTGGTTGACTTCTTACCTACCTGTGTATTACAGTTTGTGCAACTAAGTTTAGGTTCTCTGTATGCGTGACTTAGGATGTGATCCTTGTTTCTGTTGAATCTTTTCTTCTTTGAGTGCATGGTGTACAGAGTGACAGTTAAGGCACTGATTGTGAGGCCACTGCCTCAGAAGTTGCAGAAGATCTTAGTAAGGAATTGAAGAAGTTGGGATCTTCAAGTAGACTGCTCATATATGCTTGGAAGAAAATAGAGGAATGATGACAGACTTGAATTTGAAATTATGTGTGTGATCTGTGACAAATGCATTTTCATGATGAGATAGAGGCATTGTGATTAGGGTAGAAACTGTAGGTCATTTTGTGACTTTGGGTTATTTTTAGTAACGCTTAGGACATAACGTTACTATGCTACGTTTGCTTAGGCAGCTCCATGAAAATGTTAAGCTATTTGAGGTCCAGGGTGGTAGTGAAACTGGCTGTAATTTGCTGCTGTAAAAATTCTGAAAACTGTGTTGTACTGAGAGGCTGCATGGAAGGAGTTTCCAAAGTCCAGAAAGATTCATGTTAATAATAGGCACACTGAAAAGGAATGCATATTTTAATCTGTAGACTAAATCTAGGTGGCTAGGTTGGAAAGACTTGCAAATGCATTGTTTTATGTGATTATAATTTGAAATGGTCTGAAAAAGAACCAGTGCTGGGTTCCATCAGAGTAGACTTGACTGGGTTAGTGCAGAGAAGAGATGATCTGCAGGGTAGGTAGGTTTGAAGGGTAGAATGCACAAATGTTAATTCTGTACGAAGTCTGACAGATTATAATGTGATCATAAATGGGAGATAATTTTTATAACAATAAATAAATGTTTGGTACATGAAAGCTCATGAGGATTTGTCAGATCTAAAATATATGACAGATAGGATGAGGAACTTGATTGTTTAGCAGAGAAGAAGAAAAATTCCAATGGAAGATGACTTAAGACTTCAAATACCAAAGTCATAATACAAGGAGGATGCAAAGAGGATGATCGGTTCTCTCTGATGGATAAGACAGAAAGCACTGGGCTTAACTTGCTATGAGGAAGATTAGAACCAGGGCCAGACAACAATCTGATGATTACCAGAGAAGTCCAAAGCAGTGAGACAGTTTTGAGGTCAAGACACTAAAGAAAGTCAGATCAGGGTTAAGAACAGAATCAGTGTGGTACATAGCCATGAGCAGGCATGGCTGCAGTGCACCCCAGGCAAGAGCCCAAGCTCAAATGTAGCTTCCAAGCCCCAGGGATGGAGACCCCAGATGAGGCTTCTGCTGGTTATTTCCCCACCAGTCGCTCCCAAAATAGCAGATCTGCACTGTATCAGATTGGATCTTCAGCACAGGAAGGTGAAGCCCTTGGGCCACCAAGGGAAGAGGTTGCAAAGCCCATTGGTTTGTTTCAGGGCCCTGATGTTGAGTTAGATATTAAGAAAGAGTTTGGTGAAGACAATTAGTGTGATAAATTTAAGTGTAGTTGATTCCCTTTTAAGAAGGGGGACTTGGTGACTTGTCTGGTGTAGCTCACAATCACATTTTCTTTGGTGGAGGCTAACAGAAGCTGTACTAAGACAAAAGTACTCAGCCTGCTCATTGCCAAAATCACCACAATTAAGTGGCTTAAGAGGTTTTGGGTGTGGGTTGTGTTTTGGGGTTTTGTTGTTTTTTGGGTGTTTTTATTATTGGTCACCTCTGTTTTTTCTGGTTTCCAGTTTGGGATTCCTGGAATCTCGCTAATACTTGCAATTTAGATATTGTGATGGCATATTTTGAATGTGGGAAAAAGTCTCATCATAGTTCTCAAATCAGATATGCAGAATTAATAAAGTGTTTGTGGCTTAAATTGGTCTTCAATTGCTATTTAGAGTTTGGGATAAAAATATAACTTCACTGAAATACAAAAACATTCGTTCTGAAGATAGGGTTTTAGTAAAACCTACATGGAAAAAATTCTGTGTTCAGTGAAGAGTTTTTAGACCTTATGTATTAGTTGAGATCTTGCCTGAATAATATTTCCACTGTGTCATTATGCCCCCACGGCTCCATTAAGGAGGAGATCGCTTAGCTCCCTCTTGGGTTAGAACATCAACTATTTTAGATACTTTCTGAGGTTGGAGTACACTTTTGATTCCAACAGACTTTACTAGAGCATGATTTCTGGGGACTTAGTATCTTAGACAGTATTCAGAAGGGTCTTCCTGTCAATGTTTCAAGCTCCTAAGCAACAGCTTTCAGGTGCTTTTACCTGCACTAACTTGGAACTTTTTGAGAAGTAAAGAGTAGACTTCTAGAGTTACATTCATTATCAAACAAAAGTCCTTTTTTTCAGAGCATGGCAGTGCTATTTTAGTAGGAAACCTGTTAATACTATTGCTGCTTATTTTCCATCCTATCTGTCATAAAAAGACAAAAATTGTACATGAAACTGTGTTAAGGGTACTAGAAGACTTCATCCCAAATTAGGTCTCTCTTGGCAGGTGAACAATGGAGGAGTGTAGCTTGTTGCAGAAGAATCCTAGTAACTATTTTTGGTCTCCTCCTGTTTCCTGCTGTAACACCCAAGGATTATAACAAAAATCTGAAGTGAAGGATAATATTTCTAATACCAAAATCACAGTCCCAACCTTTTGAAATTACACCGTAGCCTTAAAATTGTTTGCCCTCTCTTTTCTTCAAAATAAAAATACATCTCCATGCAGGAGATGGCCTGCTTTGAAGGAGGTGATGTTCAAATTATTGCTATGTGCAAACCAGTAAATTCAGTCTTCCATTTTCCTAGCATCCTGAATGCTTGCACTAAACGGGAACTGTCAGTTGTTCAAGATCTATAAAGTTACTATGTGAACTTTATTCTCTGCAGGTAACTTACAACCCTCTTTGAAGACAATTAAGGCACCAGAACACTTCAAGGAGGACAGTTCAGAAGCTTCAAGTCAGGAGGAAGGTAGTTGTGTATTTAAAGGTGGTTCTCTGAGAAATTTTACTGCACTCAGTTCTGGAAATCATACAGTTGACTGATGTCGTCATTGCTGAGAGATTTGAATGAAACCTGCTATGTAAATGAATTTTTGTATACTTTCAGTGGTTTCCTTAGTTGGTTGCTAAATAATTCAAGAAGCGGGTGTGTCCATAGACGGCATGGATGAATAAGTTCACAGCTCTGTTGAGCAACCAGAAGGATGCACTTTACAATTTTCTTGACCCAAGATTGTCTGTTACTTTTCATGTCATTTTCGTTCTTCAGATACCAGGGTTCGAAGTTGAGTGCAGCATTTCAAGAGCTGCAGACTGTTTTCCATGAAATGTGTCAAATTGGTCTAGCTTTTAGCTTTTACACAGAAAGGATATTCAAGTTTTCCCCTTCTTATTAACCTATGCGGATTTTATACTCTAGACTTAATATGGACTGCTTGGGATTATAGTGAGTATTGATTACACTTTGAGAAATAGATGTTTTCCAAATACCTCAAAACCAGTTCACATGTGGAAGCAGCAGCCTAGTGGCTAGTCAGTAATTTGGTTCTGAAAGGAATGACAAGACAGTTTTGCATTGTTCAGTAGCAAACAAGTATAAGCTTCCAGTAGGTGGAAGAAAATGAGTAATAGGACTGAGTGAACATGGACCACTGAACACCCACGCTAGCTTTCATAGAATGACACCTCCTATTACACATTGCTAACTAAGGAGAAGCTTGTGGTTATCTAATGTGCAGTCAACAATTGACACATGCAGTTAAGACAGGGGTTTTTTTCTTATTTTAAAAAATCATGATATTCTTCTTTAGAGTTCAAAACACAGCGAGTAAATTTACAATATATTTAGAAATGGATCAACTAGTGTTTTATATATTGTCCTTAAAAAAAAAAAAAAAAACTGATGAAACTACAAATGCATTTCAGAATACCTTTTGTGACATTTTAGTGGAGTGCTACCAGAAGTTTAAAAATGATGAATTTTTATTTTCCATATCATAATTTGGACTTTATATATAGCAATTAGGGGAATTCAGGCAAAATGATAGCTACCAAAAAGGCTAAGATCATCAACAGTTGGAATTAAGAAAAGTTGCTTTTGTTAAAATTTAACAGCTGCCTTAGAGACATGGTATATCCTTTTCTTTAAAGTTGTTTCTAGTTTGAGGTAGTATCTCTCTTTATGTCAAGTGTGATATGTAAGGCCTTACTTGCACAGTGAATTTTGAGGTTCAGAATGCAGTACTTCTGTGTTTGACTTGTTTTCATTCACTCTTCAGCATGTGTGATACAGTTTTGAGATTAATTGTACCAGTTCAGAAAGAAATACAAAATTCTGTACTTTTCTGACTGAATCCTTTCTTCTCTCTCCATCTTCTCATACTGGGTGGTATTCAGTCACACATTTAGTACTTATGATTAAATACAGAGTTGAGGAAACAAACAGTTGTTACAGGTACTATTTTTCTGTTTCTTCTGTGACATGAAAGGTAAAGAGTCTTGATTATACTGTCTGTACAAACTGCGCTGTCCTCTATGCAACACCTGTTAATTTCAGCACTGTAAATTAAGCCTAGCCTTTGTAACAGAGATGTCTTCTGCTAAGTTTATGACAGCGTTGGAAAGATTAATTTGTTGGATAGATCTAAAAGAGAAAATTGGAATTGCTATTGAAATCATGCTTTGTTTATTTTTTTTTTCCCCAGATGTAATGCAACATACAGCAGTTCACAAGAAACATAATGGAAAAAGTCCTGTTGCCAAGTAGGTACTAGGGTGTAATGTGACCATGATACATTTCTGCACTTCATTTGTTAGTGATTTGAAACTGTATCCTTCTAGATTAAAGCTTGTTTGTGGGGTTTTTGTTTGGCTGAGGTGTTGGGTTTTTATTTTTTCTTTAGGGGGGCATTATTAACTTAATCTGTATTAGAAAAATATTTCAAAAGATCCTATTTCTAAATCTGTAAGTCTGGATCATTTGGAACACTCTTCTTTCCCAAATTTTGTAAATCCTCACTACTTGAGTTGATGGTTTGATTTGTTCTATAAGCTGAGTGACATAAATTTGTATTGCATGCGTTTGTCCCTTGTGCACACGTGCCCATACATATGCTGAAAATTTCCAGTGCTGTTGATTGTAAGCTTTTCTTCAACAGCTTCAAAGGTGACTCCAGGAGAAGGTAGTCCATTCTTTCTCTTGCTTAGTAGCAAAGGCATTCATACCTTGCTGTTATGTCCATTGCAAGTGGAAGCACTCTTAACCATTTTAATGTAGTTTTAAGTATGCTTTCAGATACATGAAGTATGTAATGTGAATTTACCTATTAATGTATTTTGACCAGAAGCTTTAGATAGGTGCACACATAGATGTGTGTAGTTCTAACTACATTAGAAAAAATGGGTACAAAATTTATTGCTGTTTACAGTTTTGTTCTGTGTTGTTTTATCTGTAAAATGTATTTATCTTGGGGGTGGGTGGAATATTACCAAGAATTACAATAATTGGAGTATAAACATAGCACAAAGCAATGCTGGTTAAGGTTCACAGATCTTTAACAGACAAGATTGTTGTGAAATTGCAAGTTGGACAACTTAGTAGGTTATTTCTGTTTTGTTTTTTAACCCTTGTACTTACTTTAAATTTACATTTCTTCAAGAAGACAATGTTATCTTGACAAAATCTCTGATTATACCAGTGGATATATAGCCTGCTATGAAGTTGTAAGAGCATATAGCACTTAATAGAATATAGTTACTACAAAAAAAAAAAGTGTCTTTCTTACTCATTGTATAATAAAGAACACTGAAGCTGACTAGTTCAGGATCTGTCTTTCAAGTAGGAAAGACAGGGACAGACCTTTTCACAAACATCCATGATATAAACTCCTTTAGCTGGCTATTATTTTCTGTTTATATAAGAGGGGAAAATGTGTTTGGTACTTGACTGTTACTTGCCTGTTATTCCTTTCCTGTTCATGTATGTGTCTGTCTGCGTTAAAATATGGCTTCTGATGGCACTGAAATAATATACATATAACTGTTTAGAGTCAAGAGCAGTTCATCTCAAATAGCATTGGTGTACATTTCAGGAAAATTTTTACATATGCCTGCCATTTGTTTTTATTCAAGATGGGAGCCGTATTCTTGAAAAGGTCCAAAAATTTACTGGCAGCAATGAGATGGACATATGAAATAAAAAAAAATTGCTGGTATCAAAGCTTACATGAAATGATTGCAGATTTGACAATGGATTCAACTCTATTCATCAGAAGTTTCTGAAGTGACCTTGCTTATATCTGTGCAGACAAGGGTTCATGTCTGTATTTTGGGACCTTCCTGGGTTCTCACCATTTTCTTAAGCTGTTTTTAAAATATTCTATCATACATTTTTTAAGTAGTTTGAACACTTTGAGCACTGATTTCCTTATTTCCAGAAATAATTGGTATATAGCTACTGGAACTTCAGCATGTCTTGTGCTTTGGACTAGATTTCTGCCATCATGGGAACTGAGTAATACTTCATATTGCAGTAACTGTCATGAAGCAGGCTTGAATTAAAAAGGGGCACTTTCAATTGTCAGCATAAGTATTTGGATAAGAGTTTTAAAGTTGTGTTTTGTTTTGGGTTTGGTGGTTTTGTTTGTTTGTTTGTTTGTTTTTCCCTTCCCTCTCTTTCCTCTTTTGGCATCCAGTCAGTAGTAGGGCATGGTTTTCTACAACACATGAGAAGTTTATAGGTCCATGTGGCCTACTGACTGTCAGAACCCTGACTGTTTTTCCAGCAGTCTTTGCTGACCAGTGCTCTCAGACCTAGTTAAATACAGTTTCTGACTAGCTACTGTTGAGAGAAGCTGTAGTGGAAGGCATTGTAAGGTCCCAAGTAAATGCTAAACACAGCTTCCCTTTCCCAGCACTACTCAAACTATCAATCCTGAAAGTAAAAATATAAATCAAGATGACCATTTTGAAATTCAAACATAACATCTGCAGTATGATCTGTAAATAGCCTTGCACTTCTTTTCTTAAATGCCTCATGAATTCTGAAATAGGGATTACAGACTAATTCCAGTTTTATCTTGAAATATAAGGAAAAAGGAATAGCAATTATTTCCATCTGGAAAAATTCCCCACATCTGTTGTGAAAAGGACAAACCAAAAGACTTTATGTGCAGAAATATCCATAGAAACTTCTCTTTCATGTACTGTTTTCTACAACGTTCTGAATTTTGTGTCAAGTTATAGTAGACAAATTAAAAAAGAAACTCCAGTTATGTTCAGATCATTAGTATAACTTCAGTGCAGAAGAACTCCTGTAATTTACATCTTTTAAATCTCTTGAGAATTTCTAGGTTTTTCTAAAAGCAAAATACCATGGTTTCCCAACATGGTGCAAAAATGTCTGTTGGTAAGAAAGGCTTGCAATTTTGTTAACATCAATATCACTTTTGTTTTTTCCTTTCAGCAGCACTAGCAGTGCAAAATGTTCTTCACTGGATGGCCTTAACACACAACACTCTGAGCAAAATGGAGTAATGGACTGGAGAAGGAAAAGCTGTATTGTCCAGCATCACACAGAGCACTGTACAAACTTACTTGACCAGGTGAGTTCCTATTGTATCTTTAAAGCAATGTTCTGAAACACTTGAGAAGACTGTCCATTAAACAATTAGATTTAGCTTTAAAAGATAAGAGCCCTGCTAAAATCGTACAAATAACTGTCAATATTAAAGTTGCTACTGACCTTGATTAGAAAAAAATCTCATAATTACTTACCATTTCATGAAGTTGCATATCTTGTTTATGAATTTGTAAATAATATTTCCCAGTAGGATATAAGTAATCAGAAAAGTCTAATGTTCGTTTCTCATCAGACACTTTCCTGTAACTGTTGTAATTTTTACAACAGTATTTTTACATTATATTTTTACTGTTGTAATGTCGTATATATGAGGGGGGGAAGGTTGCTCACTTGCTTACATCTGAAAACCTATGAACGTTAGAATTGCTTAAAATTACTGTTATTCTACATGCAGAATTTGTCTATTGATTATTATGTGGGGAATAGCAATCCAAACAAAAACACTTTCCTTATTTTGCAAAGCAGAATAATGAATTGAGATTTGCTTCTAATGATGAAATGGTAGATCCCATCAAAGCTTGACATGTTACAATCTTCAGGCAAGAAAAAAACCCAGTACACTAAGGCAGAGGGAAAGACTACTTCCTGCTTGAAGGATATCCATATATAGCATATCTGGACAGAGATTATTTTGTGAGTTTTCATAAATTTTACTCCTTTGCCAGATATGAGATATTGCTAGCAGTTAGTAATAAAAAATTATGCAGCTAATATGTGCTTCTAGGTTGTGTTCTAGAGTTTATTTTAGCAGCAACTTCCAGTTTAAGGCTGGATACTTGCTTTGTCACTGTGTAAAAATAACTGCCACATGTACTTCCCACCACCCAACCATCAAATAATTTCACTTAAGTCAGTGAATTATGTAGCCCCTTAAGCCTTGTGATTACCCTTTTTAGTGGGTATGTTATTCAACACATTTGTTTTTATCCTCAAGCGGAACAACAGCACTTAAACAATAATATGATTATTTGCAAGTAGTAATTTTGCTGAGTGTTTTGCTCATAATGGCATAAGCACAAGACAAGATGCATTATTCCAAAGACCTGGATGCACTATACAAGTAGTTGTTTGTATGGTTATAAATCCTGTAAGCACACTAGTCATGGACTCAGGCCTGTCAGTCTAAAAGGGTTTTTTATGATACAGATTCTGTTTGACTGGCATCTTTGTATTTTCTGTCTAGCATACAGTGGAAAAACGAAGTCTGTCTACAGTAAGTAAGAAAAAAGGAAAGCCACAGCTGGAAAAGTAAGTTTCAAATGTAACCAGTAATCCAGACACAAAAGTATAATGCACTCACTCTCATAGTCTACAATAAATTAGGTGATTTGTTTTTTGCTATTGTGGAACAAGAGCTGGTACCAGTCTACATAAAAAAACTTATTTTATCATCTGAAAATAAATTACTTGAAAATTAGAATATAATTGTATGCATTAATTTCTAAAAATACCAGTTTTCATTTAGCAAAAAGACGAAAGAGCATTAATAGGTTTTCAGCTGATACTGAATTGCCTTTTTTTCCTTTCATATTTATTTGTTAAAAGGTGTAAAGCTGTCCAGAAAACATTGGAAATCAAAATTAACATTGTGCTGTGGGTGGCATCTTGCTGAAATCTTTTTATTAAAGACAGTTTGAATATCAGAGGGCTTCAGGACTTCATGTGGGCACCACAATCCTGCACTGTGAGGAAATGAAAACATTTCCACCCTTATCTAATACTCTGCCTACTTCAAAGTTGATTTTCTGTCATTTTCTTACACTGTAGCCAGATACTTTTACTCCAGTCTGGTGTACAGCTGCATCACACACAGCAATTGCCAAAGGCTACTTTAGTATTAGCTGTGCCATTGCAAGCACTGCTTGCAAGTTAGTGATATATTGCACTAACAGCCTTTATCTGTTTATTATCTACTTGTGTTGTTACAGATATTAAGTATATGTCTGGCCTCGAGTCACTGCTTTTGTTTAGAGTGGCATTATATATTCATTCATGGTTGGTTATCTGTGCCCATGCATTTGCGGGGGGAACAAACATGAAAATTATTTACACAGGGAGAAAGCAAAGAAAGCTGACTGCCGGTTGAGTAACAGGACTAATGGAGTTAGAGTTGCAGCATCACAGCACATCCATACAGAAACAGGAAAAGGTAAGATGTTCTGTCCCAAGGTGTTTATACAAAACAGTATTTCTAGTTTTGCTAATTTATTCATTGTTCTGCTGTAAAGGGGAAATCACAAGACTGAAATCCGTTCTGGTGCAAATGAGCATGTTCACTGTCTAGTCTGTGCTTTGACTTGCTGTGTAGAACATGTTAGACTAAGTATTCTGTATGCAGTTGTCTCTTTCTGTGCAGAACTGGAAAAATACCAGTAAAGCCTCTGGAAGTTGCTTTATGTGGTGTAGTAGTTACATAGTTACTGTTGGGCTACTTCTGTATGAAACTTAGCTGTCTGAGTGTGTGGAGGTCCAGCATCTTATCATTAGCGTTTTCTTTTCATCTCACTAGTTTCTTCAGTTGATGTGCAATGGCCCATGAGGAACCTGTATAAAAACCCTCTGGTGCGAATCATTGATGATCTGTAGTGTTTTAACCAAGTAACTACTGAGCTGCATCAAGAACTATGTGTGCTGCCTAACAGGGTTTTCAGGTTTGGGTAATCCAGCTAAATCAAGTGTCTAGGTCAAGACTTGTGTACATCAGTCAGTTGTAAGACAGAATGATCTTTGTGTTCCTTTAGTAAGTTGAGTCTCCAAGCTTTATTATAAATTTCTGAAGGGCTGTGTTTACCCATTGACTTTGCCTTCTTGATGTTTTCTAAGCTGCCAGTATCAGTTGTGGCCTTGCCTCTCTTATACTTAGTTCCCATGACAGGAAGTTAAGAATTTGCCTTTTTCTACACCACTTAATGGACATGTGTTGAAAGGACTCTTAAAAGTGCCTTGTCTTACTCTTGTTTCCACTTGGCATACAATCTTAATTAAGTTTTCATTCTTTCTTCTCAATGTTTCTCACCTTTGAGAGTTCCAGGTGGATCCCATCCTGAATTATTGTCGTGTGTTTTACGGGCAGTTTTTATCTTCTACAAACAGTATTTGACTAAAACTTTAAGAAATCACATTCACAAACACAGTAAAAGCAGGACAGTTTTAGAAAGCTATGGCTAAAGGTTGTATAAGCAGAAAACATACTCTACAAGACAGCTTTGCTGTACATTGCTGATTGATTGCTATTTCTGTTGTCAGGCAAAATGCACTGAGCTTTTCTGAACTGCTGAGAGAGGTGGTGCAGTTTTGTGTGATGCAGTGCAGCCAAGTTAAATAGGGAATGCTTTGCCATAGGAGTTCTGTCTGCTCACTACCCCCTACTCTACGGATATGAAACTGCCTGCCTGATACTGTTACCGAGTTAAGGCTACTTCAGGATGAAACTGCAGTCCATGAGGCTGGAAGCAATTAGGTCCTGCTCAGAGATGAGCTTTCTACCTGTGCATTTGTGTAGAAACATCAAAATATCTTTTGAGATACTGTGTTGGAGACATAGCCTAAAGAAATCATGTTGCAGTCTCGCAACATGATTGATAGTCTCTGCCTAGCTTTATATATCAAGGCAGTTTGAAATGCTCTGCTTTGAGTCAGTAATTCTTAACTGCATCCAGTTTTCTTCCTTTTTTTCCTCCTTGTCCTTTTTTTTCTGATGCATCAGTTACACTTCTAACTGTGAAGACTTAATATGGTGTAACTAGAACTTTTAACTCTTGCTTTCAGTGATGTGAGGTTGACACTGCTGCTCCAGGGTATATTAGGTGTTCAAAACACCTGTTAAAATAATTTAACCCAATACAGATTTAATCCAGGAAATTATTACAAGAACTGAAGCACCTTTTTGCTGCTTTTTGACAGCTTTTTGATGATTTATTCCAATCTGTTACACGTGCATTATCAATAATAAACTAATA
>JANHGN010017484.1:18387-28649 GCA_024605025.1 Megaceryle maxima | reverse complement strand
AGACAAAGAAAAAAATAGGAAAAAAAAAAAAAAAAGGTTGATTGCTACATTACTTCGTAAGTAGCATTTATATTTATAGCGCCAGTGTACATTTTTAATGTTTTTTTCGTGGAGGGGTGGGAAGGGGGAGGGAAGTAGATGAAAGCTTTAATTTAAAAAAAAAAAAAAAGTTTAAGTAGTAAATGAAAATTATTTTGATTAAAATTTTTATTTGATCTGGGTATTTTTGGACCACTTGAAATGAATGAACTGCGTTTGAGTTAAAGTGAGGGTGTTAAACCACCAATGGACTTGTATTGTGAATTACCTGCCAGTTGTACTTTATGGAACTTATTTTATGATTTAAAATACTGTACTGTAAATAGGAGGTATGTTACCTTCTCTTTATTTGTATGTTTACCATATACTTTGATATTTGAAATGTACTGGAAAGGTCACTTATATTTCTAGAAGAGATTGGATTTTATGCAACCTTTTTCCTTGAATTAACAGCAATAAAAAAAAAAAAAGTAAAAAAGTAAAAAAAAAAAAAAAAAAGTACTGTCCTTTATTGCTGAGAACAGTGAAGTAAGTGGGATGCTCTGCCTCCTGTGTATAGGGATGGGATCACAGCAGGTTTGGGAATGCTACTATTTTGGTTGGAATCTGTCACTTTTAAGGAAAAGCTGAGAGTATTTGATAGTGTCTCTTGATTTAAACTTCTTGAAGATAGATGGATCTCTTGGGAGAAAGAGGATGACCTTGTGTGGTAGACCCAGGACTTTGACTATCTCTTTCAGAACAGTTAAGCCTGTCTTAATCTGATTGTTCCTGGATTTGGGCTAAAAGCCAGTTTAATTTTTTTTTTTTTTTGACTGCAGCACAGATATTGTGTGTAGTAGTCATGTAGTAACTGGAAAGCAAGATCTTTCTTCTATCTGATAAAATAGTTGAAAGGACAACAGGAGTTGCCATGAGTAGGGAAGAAGCTTAGAAATGTGCAGATTGCAGCTGAAGGGTCTGGTATGAATGTAGTACCTGAATGTGCTTGACTGAAAGAGAAGAGTACTAATTACTCTGTCCCCTCACTTCAGTGTACAGACAGTGCTTCTAATTCTACTGCTTTACAGCAGCTTATCTACAGAGCTGAGGATCACAGAGTGTCTTAGATCTTTACTGTCCCAAACCAGCCTACTTCTTGAGAAGCCAACTACCATGATGAGAAGGCTCAAAGCTGCCACTGAACTAAACCTCTTTCCTTCAGGCAGCTCCCATAATAATGGAGGGGGGGGGGCTGTATTGAACCAAGGTGTCATGCAGATGTTATCATACAGCTTCCACTTCTGTACGTGTCTTTTGTCCCCTCCTTGGACACAAGGGAGTGAACACAGCTGTCCAAGGAATTTGTGAATTATGCATCACTCTGAAAATGCAGTCTGCTACTTACACTGTCATCCATGCTGCAAGCAATGCTGACTTCAATAGATCCTGGTAGGATTTATCAATTCCGAAATTTAAAAATGCATGTTTTCCAGCACAGAAAACAGTATAAAATGCCCCTCGTTTTTCTGATGCATGTTTTGCTGGAGACCTAACAGCAGTCATACCTAGCAGTCCTTGGCCACACCACCTGCTACCTGGGTGATTGGTTCAACTACAACTGCCATTCAAGATCTTTCTCAGGGAAAGGCTTAGAAACAGTTGGGTGCCCTGAAAAGAGAAAATTCCACTAGCTGGTTGGCCCTGAGCAGCTACCCAAGCTGTCCAGCAGTGACTCCTGAGTACTGCACTGCTCCTTGTTGCATTGCCCACTGCACTGCTGTTGCACACCCATAGTTTGTACAAACCATTTGGTTCCTAAAGCTGGAATTAAAAACGTTGTGTGGTGATGTGCACTGCTTGCTGATGAGTGAACAGATGGCCTCCTTTTCCCAGCTTAAATGACCGTAGAATGGCAGTAAAGGTCTTGACTTGCCTCATACTGCTGCAGAGGTGAAGGAACAGAGGACCTGTGTGTTGTACAAAGGTAGGTGGAAAGTAAAAGGCGCAGAAAACTATGCTGAGAACTGCACAATTTGATCAGTGCCAAGCTACTTCAGTTGGAAAGATGGAAGTAACATCCTCGTTTGCTTCAATTTTGCTCATGGCTGCCTCTACAGGTGTGCAGACCTGAGCCTCCTGCAGCTCCTCCTGAAATAAGGTTGCCTAAATTTTGTGTGCATAAAAAAGCTGCTTTGACCAATAGTGCTTCTTGTGCAGGGCTGGTAAGTATGGCTGCTAAAATTAGGTACAGTATATATATTATATATAAAGGGTATGAGGACTTCACTTGCACTTGTGAGGAGGAAGAGGTGTCCTAAAGGCATTTTTCTGCGTTTCTACTAGGTCTCAAGGGCTGTCTCAGTTATGTGGACATGCTCCAGGTATTAAGCTACAGTCCTGTGCTCTTGTAACAAGGGAGGAAGGAAAAGCACATCTCAAAGCACTATCCCAGAGAGAGTGTGCAGCTTCTCTACCCAGGGCTCTTGTATGCCTCAGTTGCTAATCGGGGCAGATAAACAGCGTGCTAGTTGTGATCCAGCCTTGGAGCTAACAGCAGCAGGACTGTTGCGTTCCTGAACCTAGTTAAGCTGTACATTAGAGGAGAGATCAAAATGTATGAACCACTCTATTTGGTCAGGCCAAATACAGGCCAGTCTGTCTCCAGCAATGATCAGGAGCAGATACTTCAGAGGCAAGTGCTTTTAATACAAAAGGAAAAAAAGAAAAAAAAAAAAAAGACAATAAGTGGTAATTATTGCAGACATGTTGCCTAGCAGAATGAAGTGAGTCTCTGCAAGTTCATCTTCACAATAGGTGGCAGCATAACTCTGCCAGTGGAACATATGGGAACTTCAGAGGTATCAGGTCACATGCTTCAGTTTAATCTGGTGTGAGCATCTTTGTGTGATCTAATTAAGCTTACTTGGGGGATTTCTTTGACTGATTTTGTAACATTACTTTCTGTAGGGTTTTCTCATGTTTATATATTTTCTCACATGAAAAGCACCCTAATTGTCTATAAAAACACGCACCAAAAAGGTCCCATTTCTAGCATATTTTCAGGTGGAGGAGGCAAAGAATGGAATGTTAATTAAGAATTAGAAAGGAAAACAAATGTGCCTGACTACAACTAAAGTGTGATGCCTAAAGGCTGTCACATCTCCAGCGCTACTGTAGAGAGCAGCTACCCCAAGACATGACAGCTGTCACTTTGTCCCAGGCAGAGCTGTCTTGTGAAGTTGCTAGAGACTTAGCACAGTGCTTTCCTCAATTTTGTTCTTGACCATGGAAGAGACTACTCTACTGCTTTCATTGCTGTCCATTGCCAGCAGGTTCCTAATGCCAGTGCCGGCATGGGACATCCCGAGGGACAGTGCTGTGCTTTTCCACTGCCTATCACAGACTTGGCAGGTTTGCAGAAACAGGACAGTTATCCTGATTGGCACTCTGCCTTCTTGATAAGGACAAAGGGACCACTGTCCAAAACCTGGCAAAAAATGTTAAAGAAAGAGGATACTGATGTTCAACTTCTGAAGTTTTTTCAGGCACTTGGGTGACCTGTGGTTTCATTTACACCAATGGCCTGCCCTGACCTCCCTGCTCTTCCCAGAGCACCTCAGATCAACAGGGGCAGGAGAATGCCTCCTCCTGGCCAGTGACAGGTTACATGTGCAGCAGCTAGATAGCTTTAAAGCAAGTTTTGTTTTGTATATGGATGGGGTATCTAACATGCTGCACATGATGGCAGAGGAGTGGGTGCTGGGATCAGGAGCCATGGGGGACCAGGACTGCACAGTGGTGGTCTCTGCTGCAGAAGCTTCATTTCCAAACTTCAATTGTGTCAGCTTTTTGTTCACTTTTAAAAGCAAAAACCTTCCTAGCCAATAGTCTTCTCACAAGCAAGGGTTCAGAGAGAGTAGGTCAAGCCAGCACAACAGTATCAATGGTGTGTATAGCAAGACTGTGAGCACCTGGAGAGTTTAATCACTTATTTGTGTCCTTAGTTTTTCTCATTCTTCCCCAAACCTTCTTGATTAATGCCTTAAAGTTTCATCTTTCAGTGCACATCTTTAACCAGTTTTAGCTAACTTCCATATTCAAAAGACTTCAGGTCTTCAGGCTTACTCAGACAGGGGGAAGGCTATGTGAGCCCTCTCCCCTTCCCTCCCTGCTGTGCATTGTCTCCCTATTTTTCAGCCTTTCTTTGTTTGGAAATGTATCTAGTTTCCATTTGAACTCTTTAAAACTGCTTACTTGTATGACGGACACGGATAACATATTCCATGTGCTCGCTTCCCTTTGGTCAGTGAGCTCTTACCATCTCTGTCTCTGATGGAGGGATATGCCAGGCTCCTCCTGTTGCCACTTGAAAGCTGGAAGTGCCCTTGGTTCTTTAATAAAATTAAATAAAATTATTTTCAGTTTAAATGTACACAGCATTGCTTTGCTCTGCTTAGGTGTTTGCATATCGTGCTGTAATTGCTTAATCTGTGCCAGGTTATTATTTTTTTACAGCTGGCCATGCCTTTGATACAAGGAAACATGAGAATTTAAAGGCAGGAGATGGAGCGATGTCAGGGGAGCCACCGCAGCTGTCTGTGCCATCCCCAACTGGGGAGCCGTGCTTTACCTATCCACTATGCAGAGCACCAGCAGGGTGTTTTTTCAATAAAAGACAAGGTAAAACCAAGCCAAAGGTATTGCAAAAATGAACAGCTGGCGTCATAAGGGTCTTGGGAGCCTTAACAAGTCTGCCCAGCCTCCCATGGGGCCTCCCCCCACCTTGTCCTGAGCCCAGCAGCTCTAATTCAGCTCAGCTAGGGGCTTTGGTGCCTTCTGGAGTGATGCTGTCCATGTGCCTCATCCTGGCTAATTGCTGGACAGGTCTTCACAGGTGGGTCTCAGACCCATGTTGTAAGTGCCCACCCTCTCCTGCTCCTCCTCCCTGGATGCCCTGAGTTGACCCTGGACCTGTCCTATCACTACACCTGATCTGGGCCTGTTGATAGACCTGTGTCCAGCTGCTGGCTCTGCTGGGGGGCTGTGTAGCAGCTGGGGTCACCTTCTCTCGTGGAGCAGCCTTGCTCTCCTGCAGGTCCCTGGCAAGCGTGGTTGGAAATAAGAGGCTTAGAAGTGGTGGAAACTCAGCACAACAGGCAGATCCCAGTGACTCTGCAGTGCCTTTGTCCTGGAACTCTGCCTGGAACCTGGCTGTTTCTTCTCCCTGAGGTATTTGGGGCATCTGCTTGGGGCAAAGTGCAATGAGGCCACTATCAGTGGGAGAGATTGAGGCTTATCTCTCTTATTAAAAACAATACCAACAGCTTGTTTTTTGAAGATAGGCTGGGACTGCTTCTCTTTCCCTCTACAACTTCATGTCCTCCTGCTGAAAACAGAACAGCAGTAAAAGCTTCCAGATGAACATAAACAGACAAATCAATTGCAAACTAAGAAACACTCGTGGCCTCTCATTCCCACCACTGATACATTCAAGTGCCCTCCATAAGCATACAAAACAAGATCTGTGGTCTATTCCCCTACTAGATTCATGACTATTCCTTAATGATCTTTCCTGTCCTATTTAATATGGTATCTGTTATTGTTGTAGACAGGGGGACTCATTCAGTAGCCCGCACATAGATGTCTAGCATCATTTGAGAAACCTTGGCACACTCCAGCAGGCCTCCAGCTGCCTCTTCAGACATGTGCATGTCTTCTGTATGTCTTGAGGCTTATTTTCTATCCCTGCATTGATGCCACAAGTAGTTGTGTGTGGCTCAGGTGGCAGTGAGACAGCCAGGTGCAGGCAGCTGAAGGAGGCCTTTGCTGCGTGGCCTTTACTGTGAGAACAATGGGCAAAATTAACAATTATCAATTGATTAACAATTATTAACAATTTTTATCTATTTTCCACCTCTGTTGTGCTGGCTATAAGTGGAATTGCATCCAAACGGAGAGCACATTGGCTGGAGTCTGACAGCCAAGCTTGGCACCAGTGTTTCTGATGGGACTCCTCTCTCCCCCTAGTGCTGTGCACTCCCCTTCTCTTTCTCTTGCTTCCTCCTTCACTCTGAGCATGTCCCTTGTGAGAACATCCATGCAGCCACAGGCCTCATTCCCTGTCTCACTCAGAGGGAAAGCTGTCCTGTCTTGTGAGTTCCCAGCTGTGAGAATGTTTGTGGCATGGAGCTTTTTTTCCTTCTCTTTTTAAGCTTACAGACAATGCCTCAAGGATGTGGCTATGGTATGTAGAGGCGTCCTAGAAATTGCTATCTGGGCACTTAAGAATTCTCTATATAATTATGTCCATCCCTCCAAGAGACACAGAGATGCTTTTGTCCCCTGTTGCACTGATTGTAAACAGAAGTACGAAGCTGAAGGCATAAATCATGTTGTCTGTAGCAGGCATTTCTCTGGGAGAAATGTGGGCAACTGGTTTTAGGAGCCCAGAGCTATGTCCATGCTCCTAAATCAGGCTTGTTCTCTGACTGTGGGATGGAGTGCACAGCAACACTCGCACCCACACAGGTGACCCCTCTGTCCCAAGGTGCATGGTGCCTCCCCATGATGTCTCTTGGGCCCCTGCCCACCATATTGCTGGCATGACTGCCTGGGCAGGTGCAGCTGGGCTCTGTCAGGGTGATGCTGCAGCAGGTGCTGGTGATGGACCTGGGTCCTCTGCAACTCTTGGACCCATGTAGGTATATCCCTTAGTCCTCAATGTTGTCAGATGGGTGGGAAAGTCAGGGAAGGAAAGGGGGGGACAATAGCACCCAAGTTAGATGTCAAATGCAAGTTCAAGAAAGAGCATGAATCCCTGCTTTCAGAGCAAAATGAAAAAGCACTGCTTAATTACTCTGTAGGCAGTTAGGAGAAATTTCTGGATCAGTAGCCCTTGTCCTTATGGTAGATTTCAGCTTCCCAGACACCAGCTGGGAATATCATACTGCTGTGACAAGCAGGTCTTGGAAATTCTTGAAGTTTATAGGAGATAACTTCTTGCCACAGGTACTCAGTGAGTCGGCTAGGAAGTATGCCCTCCTAGACTTGCTATTTGTGAATAGAGAAGGACTCATGGAGGATGTGACAGTAGGTGTCTGTCTTTGCTGCAGTGATTACGAAAGGGTTGAGTTTAAAATTTTCAGTGTAATGTAGAAAAAGGGCAGCAGTTCAGGAGAGTGAAATTTAAGCTATTCAGGGAGCTATTTAGCAGAGTACCCTGGGAATCTGCTTTTGAGGGCTTAGGAGTCCATGAGTGCTGGTCAGTTTTTAAGAACCACAGGAGCAGGCAATTCCACTGTGTCATAAGTCAGCATTGCAGAAAGCAGCTGGAAAGTGGAGCGAGTAAGCAAGGATGACAGGCTGTGTGAGCTTGGTTGGCCAGAAATAGAGGGCAAAGTTAGCCCTTGCTGTGAACAGCCTTTCTTAATGTGGAAATGAGTACAATACTAATTGGCTTAATTTCCATACTGCCTCCAGTCTGCCTCGAAGAGGAGGTTTAATGCTTTTACTCATGGCATTTGCTCTTACAAGTCCTCGGTTGGTGATTTTGTGACCAGGAGCCTCAGCTTTCATTTGCTTCCCATTCAGGGTTCCTTCACCAGTGTAATGCCCCCACTGCCTGTGCCACTTCCTCAGCTACATGTGGTCCTTTGCCAAACCCTGACATTTTTTATTTTTGGTTAACATCAGAATGGAGCTGCAGAATATCTTTCCTCTTAAATAGGCCATGCTGCTCGTCGGCATAAATTTTCTCTCATGCATCTTGTCAAGCCTGCCTCAGAGGCTTCCTTGGAGGGGAAAAAACCAAACCACTTAATTAAAACAAAACAACAGCAAAAAACCCCCAACCTTTTCTTCCTCCTGAACTGCCCTTACTCTGTGTGATAGCCAGCAATTGGCCCCAAAGGATGAATACTAAACAACTTTGCTAAGGTGCAATTCAGCTATAAGGCATCCCATATATCTGGGGCTGTACCCTGAGGGCAGGGGGACTGAAGCCAGAGAGGAAGACCACCTTGGCAGCTCCACCCTGCTCAAGCACAAGGCCTAAAGCCAAAGCTGTTTTTTAGCCACTGGTGTGCAAATCCCAGTGACACGGTAGGACAAACCACAGATGCAACTTACTTTCCTCCAGAATGAAAGCTTTCGCTGTCAAACTATTCAAAAGGAAACCACCTGAGGGTGAAATGTAGCTGGTCTGCCCTGGTTCCTGCTCTGGAGTCTGGCCGCATGCCTCAGCTCGCCTCAAACCTGAAAGGAGGGAGGGAGCCCTGGGGGAAAGATGGAGCGGAGCAAGAAAGGCTTTGCAAAGCTGGCCACAGTGCCCCTGCCCTGCTCCTCCTTGTCTGCCTGCCCAGAGGCAAATATAATCATCTCAAATTCAATAAGATTTGGCCATGGACTGTGCATAGCTCTGTCTCTACCATGGAGCACAGTACAAGAGGTACTTGCCTGCAGAGATCGCACAATTGATCATGTTTAATAACATTTACACAACCTGATTATTTATCAGAAAAAAGTTCACTCGCCTCTCAATTCTGGTTGGCTTTTATTGCAATATTTTCCCAGTGTACAGAGGCCACCCTGAAGGAAATGCATGTGGAAGACTGGACCATGTGCCTTGCTGGGATGAAATCCACGTCATTCTCAAAAAGCCAAGGTGGAGCTTGTTACCAAAATAAAAAGGTATAAGTCAGACCATAGGGAAAAATGAAGCACGTGGAAGGGGGAGGATATGCATGGGAGCAGCACTCATGCCTGGAGGCGTGAGGAAAGCAGCGTAGCAGAAGCTGCTTGGCTGCCTTGCTTGACTGCATATTCAGAGAAAAAAAGGAGTTGGCACAGAAGTGTCACCTGAGATTCCTGCCACAAGCTGTGCCTTACTTTACAGGCATTGAGGTAAGGGCAAGCTTGGGGTTTGCATTTTAAAATGGTGAAGAGGAATGTAGGGACTTGAGACGTTCTGAGACTCCACTCCAAGACTGAAACCTCTATCATCACCCACAGCTCTCCATAGATTTCTGTTCCAGACTGTCCTAGCTCTGTTACAGAGGTAATTAGGCTGGATTTTGTCCTACATACCTCATTCAAAGGTTGTTCCAGAGCCTCCTTGCTCTGACAATTAGAAGCCAGATAGGAAGATGGGAGAAGCTGCGAGGTGAGCTGAGGGATCCTTCTTTGTATCATATGTCCAGCATTAGTCAGTAGCATATTGTAACAGGAAAAGCAAAATCTTTTGAATTATGAGAAGTTAGAATATAGCCAAACCAAACAAACTATTGGCCTCTCTGGCAGAAAACACATAGTCTTTGTGAGATCACACGCAAGTGTACTGTGTCTGGTTGTAGGGTCTTTGGTACAAGAGAAGCATTGGTGCACCAGAGCAAGTCCAACAGAAGGATGTGGCATACCAAGAGAGTATGAAAGAGATGGGTCAGTCCAGCCTGGAGAAGGCTGAAAGGAGATCTTAACTGCTGTCTGCAACTACCTTACAGGAAATACATTGCCAGGGTTGTCTTGGAAGTGTACAGTGAAAGGATGAGGGGCACCAAACAGAAGTTACATGTAAGAAAATCCCAATTAGGCATTAGGAAACCATTTTCACAGGGATGGTGGTCTAAACATCTCCTGCAGAGATGTGCAAAACTCTCCCAGACAAAGGCTTGTTCTGACTTTTGCTGTTCTTTGGGTAGAGATTGGGCCAGACAGTACTTTTCAAACTTAATTATTGCATGATTCTATGTTTTGTTTATAGGTACATCTGATTTTATTTTTTTCATTTATATGTATACCTGTATTTCAGGCAACTACAAGTGTAAATCACCATCATCTGACACCTCCCATAATAAGAGCCCATTTTCACCTTCATGTAATGTTACCAGACAGCATTCATTTAGATTGAAATTGTCAGAGAGGCTCTTCGTGCAGCATCTTTTCTTTCAGTACATTCATCTCTTTCCCTTTGCCATTCCAGTTTACATGCTGTAACTATTTCAAAAAACAAGATTTCTGAAAAAGTCATGACCAAGAGTCAGGCTTCCAAGCCTGGTAACATCTCAGTGCTGGTAACTCTGCACTGGTGAGACCTCAGCTGGAGTATTGCATCCAGTTCTGGGCTCCCCAGTTCAAGAGAGACGGGGATCTGCTCGAGAGAGTCCAACAGAGGGCTACAAGGATGCTGAAGGGACTGGAACACATGCCTTACGAGGAAAGGCCGAGACACCTGGGGCTCTGTAGTC
>JANHGN010017484.1:6383-18287 GCA_024605025.1 Megaceryle maxima | reverse complement strand
AGAGGTTGTGGAGTCTCCTTCTCTGGAGATGTTCAAAACCCACCTGGATGCATTCCTGTGTGACCTGTGCTAGATTAGATGATCCTGCTCTGGCAGGGGGGTTGGACTCAAAGATCTTCAAGGTCCCTTCCAACCCCTGATATCCTGTGATCCTGTGATCTAGCAGATGTGGCTCTCACGGTTATCAGATGACTCCAGCTATACAGATGATCAAGGTCCACACTTGAGCTCAGCTTCTGGGTCTCCTTCCTGTAGTGGTTCTCTTTTCTGGAGGGTGGCACCGACAGCTCGCTGTGTGTGTTTCTGAGTATCAGCTGGTGTTGGTGGGAGCCCTGCTCCACCACCTCCAAAATCTGGCCATGGATCCCTAGGGTTTGGTGCCCAGAAGATGCCTGTGGCTTGCACAATGGCTCTATCTGCACAATGGGGACAGAGTCCAGCCTCTTGGTGTCAAGAAGATCCACTGGGCAATTATACACTAAGATAGGATGGCAGGTCCAAAAGAAACTAGGTCCTTCCCCTCTGCTGTCCACAGAAGGCCAATTGCTCTGAATTCACAGCTCTTCAAACTCAATTGCACCACGTTCGGTTAAAATGGCTACGACCTCAGCACAGCCCTATTTGTGCTGTCTTAACTACATAGGTGAAAACCATATTTCAAATGAAGCTGGTGAAGCTCCAGGGCCCGAGCAAGCCCCTGGCATAAGTGTCCATATTGTTCTTTTTGCAGCCTGTCCTCTAACACTTTAATGCAGAAGGCGGCACTTAAACCAGATTTCATACCAAAAAACCATCACTCTCATTTTTGAACCCTTTATGAACCAAGGAAAAACTCAATAAGAAGTTTAAAAACACAACAAAGCTGTATTTCATCTCCTCTGTGTCAGCAGATCTGGAGAGCAGGTTTGGAGTTGTTTTGCATCTGTGTTGAAGAAAAAAACCCAATAAAAATTAGCGTGGGATTCCCTGTAGGGGATTAAGTTTCATTTTAAAACATTAAACAAACACAGAAATCTTAGCATAAGCTTCTTGAAGATTAAGCACTCTGGCATGAATGTAGGAAGGAAGAGAGTAAGGCTGGGAGGTGGGAGATGAGGATTACCATCTTCTCTACCACTGTGCATCTTATGATGTGATCATCTCCTGCTTCATTTCAGCTAAATCTTCCAAGCTAGCCTTCCAATTTCAGTGGGAGCTGAGGACTGAAATATCATTAGAAGGTCTGTTTGCTCAGTTGTCTCTCTTTGTTTCTTGATTATCTTTGAGGTGTTGCAAGAGCTCTGAGATGAGGATTGGTCACTATGTGTTTGTAAAATGACGAGCTCTGATCTTTATTGCTCTTCTCTGAGGGACACTGTAAGGAGTCAAGTCACCACACGCTGGTGCCCCACTTGGGCTGTGTCCAGCATTACTGACCACAGCTTGAGGTCTTGTGGCTGTAAAGAGAGACATCGGTGTAAATGACCCTGGGCTGGCTATGGTGAGCTGCAACCAAGGGCTGAAGTGAGGCTGAAACTCTTCAAAGTTGTGTGACTGGTGTTGAAGCCCTGAGCCTGCTGGGAGCCACTGGCAGCAGCGTCCATCCCTGGCACACACTGCTGTGCTCTACAAATGGCTTTGCATCCTTACATGTTTATTCACAGCACCTGTGTGAGGACAGACATGAAATAAATTAGGTGTCCCCTCATTTTATTTTCACACCCAAGGAAAAGAATAGCGTTGAGCTAAACTTTACTAGAATAAAAAAACCCCAGCTCATAATATCATACAGTGTGTTCCCACCATGACCAAAGGCCACAGCAAAGTTGCCACTCAGTTCTGCAGCTTGGGGCAGCACTGGTGATCCCCACATGCTTTTGTACAGTGGTGCTTGACTTTCTCCCTTCTCCAGATAGAGCAAAATGTTTTGCATGGTATACCTCTGCTGACCCCAGATACAAACATTGGCCAGGGAATGTGTGTGGGTGTCAGGAGTAGGTTTTTCACCTTCTCTTTGATGTGACACACATTAGAATAACCCAGGGTTTATGAATCCCAGGTGGAAAAAGTCAAGAGTGGAAAGCAAAGCCAGCCCAGAAGTTGCAGAGCCAACACACGATTCATGTTTTCTTTTGCAAGACTCATTTTGGGCATGGGCTGTGTGAGGTGTCGGTACTTTAGGGCAAGGGTTGGTCATCTTTCCTGTGTGTAAAATGGCATCCACCCATGCAGTTCAAATACAAAATCAAGGTGGTCATGGACCTGCTTCAGCTTCTGACCTCATTTTCCTCATGCTTTGAGAGAAAAAGTGTTCCCTGTTTGCCCAAACAAGTAAGTGGTGTTTGATGTGTGTATCTGTATACAGTTGGGCAGGGAGAGGTATGTATCGTGTACAGATATGCTTGTGCTTGCAATACAGTTTTGATTGCACAGTTGTATTGCAGATGGAGGTGACAGCAAATAATGCTGTGTAACAACAAAAGGTTTTTCCGGAGTTACACAACAGTTGGATTCTGTACTGTTGAGAAACTCCTACTGTCCCAACACAGATGACAACATTTTAATTTGTTTTGCATCAAGATCAATGTGCTTGGCATAGTCAAGGGAACAAATATAACACTTGTGAATTCATACTTGGTGTCTACTTCAGTGGAGAATGCAAGGTGTCTAACAGCCATTCATGGAGATCCCATCTGTGAGTAATAGGGAAAAAAAGCAGCAGCAAAATCCCACCTAAGTGCATCAGATGGTGGTAACACCTCAACAAAGCACACTTTTACATGTCACAGTGAAGTCTAAATTCCCCACTTCAAATAGCCAGGAGATACAGTCCCTGTCAAACCTGGTTTCCCCAAGATATATCAGACATATCCAGGTCCACTCATGGTGCCAGGAGAACATTCTAGGCAAAAAAAGAAAAAGGGGGGGGGGAACAAAAAACTAAAAAATATTAGCTGCACCTATTTATCTGGTTTATAGAAAGAGGGACATTTTAGAAGAAGCCCCTGATGAGCTCTGGCTTTGAATGTTTTCCTGTTGCCTGTAGAAACTTCATGTTGCAGATCCCTTGCAATTGCAGCGTCTTGATTATTTCTGGGAGACAGATGAAGTTGCCATCTTCTGACGTGTCCCCAGCAGACTCTCTTCTAGGGTACAACCATCTCCAGGCAGAGATGCCTAGATTCAGCTGGGAGCCCCACAACACCAGACTATGAGAGCAGTGACACATTGCAAGGCTTTTAGAAAATGCACCATAGCTGCTTCACTCAGTGTTGACAGCCTCTCCCCTTGCTGCAGGAGCAACCCTGCAAGTCAGCACTGGTGGCAAATAGAGCTTTGGCGATATAGCAACGCCCCCCTACACCACCTGAAAAACAAAGGTAGGTTTACTACAGAGACCCAAGTTACCGACTACTTCAAAAAAATAGGATTTTTTTCCTGCCATCCATGGGAAGCCAGGGAAAGCTTGACATCAAAGTCAGGTGGAAAAAATGACCAAGAGGCTACACTCCTAAGTGAAGCCTTCAGCCCCTAAATGCCCTGATAAGGAGGTGAAGTTCATGAAGATGGGGAAGTCCACTGTAGTGATACAAGGTTTATTTGCCCCTGGAGTTGTGGCATAAGACATGTGTGTCAGGACTTACACAGTAAAAAATGAAAGTAAAAAATGAAGTTAGGTGTTGCCCTTTGTCAAAAGAGAGCATTCACACAAAGTGAGATTTCACCTCTTGCTTGCAGTCCGAGCATTTTTTCATCAGCTCTCTGTGATTAAATTAAGATTACAGCATGGTTTTATAGGACAGCCTGAGCTTTTCATAAAATGTCTTGGCAAGAAAGAATATCTTACAAGGTATACAATGAAAACACCAAGGGTTTTTCCATAACCATGAAATAATCTTTCTAGATATATTACTGTACCAAACAGAACCTGCTCTCTTTATAACTTTTGTTTCTTGGTAAACACAATGCTCATGGCAATGAGGAATGTTTGAAAGGAAAAATCTTGCAATAGAAGGTGTTATCTGAGTTATTTTTTCTGTTCATGGGGCACATTACTAACAGTTGCTCCATGCTTCATGACAAGCTCAGAGAATAACAAATTACCAAGAAAAATATTTATATTCCAAAAAAACAATGTTTATGCCCCTCAGTCAGAACCTGGCTCTACTTACTAAAGCCAGTCAAAAGAAATAGTTTACTGCATATTTTGTAAAATCTTTGAATAATTTTTACTTCCCTGCATTTTTTTAACCTTTCTTAAAAAAACTTTGCAGAAATCCTTTCCAAATCCTGCAATCTGATTTTTTTTAAAATAAGAAGTACCAAATGCCTATCCAAATCTGTGTTCTGCCTCGGGCAGGCCAAATTCCCATTAGCACTTGAAGTTCAGCCAAGGATACAGTTCTTTTCTTTTTTTTTTTTTTTTTTTTTTGTCCTTTTTTATGAGCTGATTCACCACCTTTGTCATCACTGGGTCAGTTTACGGATTGTGGCCAAATGAAAGCTGTAACTCTCTGAGCTGATACCCAGAGGGATGGCTTAGGTTCTGCAGGGAGCGAAAACTGTCACTCCTGCTACAAATGAAGTTACACAATTGCATGTGTTACAGTTGGGATACAGAGGTTATCAGAGCACTCTGGTATCAGAGCACTCTCTTGTTGCATGGGTACAGTGTATGTGGAAGAAGGTAAAACTTCTTCCATTACAATTTCTTGTCTCCCTCATTTTCTTCTTTTCAAACCCTAAATGACCCAGACAGAAAGAAAAGTGCCTGTGCTTTCCTCATCCACAATTAGGAAGGAAACAAGTTTAAACGGTGCGTGTTTGTGTGTGGCAAAGGGAGCACTTGTGCCCCCCAGCTGCCCCTGAAATTATTCCTAATAGGACTAAATAGTGTTTTGCAACTGGGCTCTCAGCAAGCAATAAACCGCAGTCAGAAGGCACACCTGCATAACACCACCAAAACGGCAGCGTGCTTTTGCATGTATCATGCTATTGTTGTTATAATGGCGAATAACAAGCTGTAAACAAATTATATGACTCCATAGAGTCCTTTAATGAGCTTAGCTGCATACCTAGTGGTAGGTAAAAGGTAAAACAACAGCACTCGACGAGTCATTTCTGGACCCATTACAAGTAATTGGCAAGCACAAGCATTCCAGGTTTGCAATCTCACTCATCTTTGTTTCCTTAGAACCCTATATCTTCTTGCCAGCATCAGTGTGCTCTGGCTTCTCTTTTGAAAAGGTTTGCCTTTACTCAGCTCTCTTGTTCTGGCTATGCTTGTGCAAGCATCAATAAATGTTTAACTCTGTTGATACTTATAGCCTGGAGTAAAAGAGAAAAGCAAGTCCTCTATGGACAGGGAATAATATTTTCCCCTAAAGCTGCTCTTTTAATTATTAAGTGAAGAAATTAGGGTTATGTTGGCCGAAAGGTGCTGGTTTTGTTATGTGCTTGGCAAATGCCTGAAGTCATTGCTCTAAACTTCACCAGGCAATTTTAGCAAAATTGGAAAATGTTTCTGGGACTGCCTCATCGCTTATCCTGCTGCCTTGTGTTTTTGTAATCTCCCCTACAGGTAGGGAATCTACTGCAGCTGGCAGATGGGATCCTGATAAACAGAAATTAAAGCAAAGGGATGCACTCAGTGAGTACCTGTTGTGCAAGACCCCATGAATTTGGGCTGTGTGAGCTAAAAGGTGTGCGTGTTCCTGGCAGGTACTTCAATGAGGAGAGAACAGGGACATAAAGACAAACTGCAGGATCTGTAAAGAAAGGAATCCACATGCCTACAAGCTGCCGTTGCTTAAAGCTGCACGCTTACACCTAGGAAGCTGGGGAAAAAAAGCCTGGCAGTGGAAAGGGTATGCTGTGCAGTTTAAGGGGTGAGGCAAAGCAGATGGTTTGTCGCAGGTCTTTTATGTATGAGGTCAGGACAGGCACCGGTCTTTGCATTATAACGTAGCCCAGCTTAAGAAGGGATCTAGCCCCATCTGTTGTGGGCACTGTGGGGACCCCAGAGAGGAGGTACATCAAGCCCCAAGTGTGCTGTGGCTAGCTGGATGTGGCATGACAAGGCCCAGGGTGACACAGCACTCACTGGCTTCACCTGGGAATCTTAAAGCCTCTTCAAATTGATAGCCCATTCCCTGGCCCTTACAGACTATTTCCTTATCATGTCTCATGGTGCTCTGAGGAAAAAAAAAAATCCAATACAAATCAAACCAAATCAAAACCAATCCTCTAGCACTGCATCTTAGGAAAATGATGCCAGCTCTGCTGATCTTACCACTGCGAAACACTGGCTTCTCCCAGAAGTCCCAGTGTCTGCTAGAAGAGGAAAAAGTAGAATAAGGAAAGGGTGGAATAAGAAAAGACAAAACACACAGTCTGTTATACAGTAAGAGCTTATGTCTGTCACTACCAACAGCAAACTACATTCTAGGAATTATGCTTTACGCTTTAATAACTCCTTTCCTGTGAGAAAACAGTTATTTAGGAGGATCCTTTTAAACATGGATGCTGGCATACTGTGGGGAGGCTGGCTCTTTTTAATGTTTTGCTACTTCCTTTTGATTTATTATACATACCGTTCTCTCTCCTCCCCATTTCAAAATGAATGAAAGAGATTAGTTGTGACAAGCAGTATGGGGAAAGCATGCATGAAAGAGGTGAATCTTTGAAGTATGAAATAAAACACAGCATCTGATATCCTGCAGTTGGATTTAAGTAGGATAATTAATTGGTCCTCTTTTGCAAGTGGAATGAAATGTGCAAAGCCACAGGCTAAAGGCTTTATGGGGCTGGAGGGAGGAGGAGGAAGCCACCAGCTCCACCACAGGCCTGTGACGAGAGCTCCCCTTGTCATGGAGGGTGGCATAAATCATCGCTTCCTTCACATGGCTTGCCATAACTGCACACTCTTCAGGCTGGCCTGCTGAGCCTGGCCTTGCCCACAGCTTCCTGAACTCACACACACCTTCCTCTGCCGCAGCAGGGACAATGCCTTCGGCTGCCAGTCCCGGGAGCTGTTCACCCCTTCTGCAGGATGAGGGGGGGCTCCCTTCATTAAAACTCCCTTTAATTGGCAGTGAACATGTAGTATTATGCAAATTCATTTCACTGAGAAAGGGGAAAAGAGGAAAACACAGGAAAAGAGGAAAACACAGGAAAAGAAATTACAAGATACCCTGATGCAACTCTCTTGCTCTTTCCAAAGTGAGATGCATAAATATTGATCTAGACAGGATATGTCCTACATTCATTTGCACAGACATTATAAATGTACTTAAGAATAAGAAATCAATCTTTTTTTTTTCCTGAGTGATAAACATGTACAGCCAAGAATACACACAGATAATGCAAAACACGGCTGTCAGACTTGCCACTTAAATATTGAGCTGGAAAAACTGTTCTTGGGGAATGCATGAGAAAAAGATCTTCTTACCTATTTGTTTATTCGTCAGGTATTTCCCTTAATCCCTATACAGACCACTTAAAACACACTCCCACTCCAGTTCTAGTTATAATCTACCATCTAACTAGTTTTTGGTATTTTACCTGATTAATTTGTTTAGGTTACTTTGTCATAACCTTCTCCAAGCAAGGTGAGGTATAACTTTAGGCATCCCTGTAACTTTATCACTTCTTCTGCCATTAGCCTTCCATCTGGTTGAACATTGCAACACTGCAGCTGAGAAAATCACATCTTGAGGTTGCAAAAGCAGCAGAGTTCCTGCACTAGAGAGACACAGGCTGGCTTCTGAATCACTGGGTGGTTAATAACTGATATGTAATTGTTGGATAATCTGTTGAGACAGTAACAATACAGGAAATTTATTAGTAGTTTCTCTGAAGAACACCACTACTAAAATAATAAAATTTTAACAAGTCCCCTCTTGGGTAATCCTACTGAATTACTGAAATATTGCAAAGCTGCTTCATCTTGCTATACACTGTAGTAAAAGATTCTGCCTTTTTACCAAGAAAAGTGTATGCATGTTCATAAAGTAAAATATGTGGCAGATGTTGGGTAACAAAGATTTGCATGCTCAGCTAGATTTTAAACGAAAAAGTTTCAGCTCCTTTTTAAGTATCTGATTTACCTTGTCTGAACTACCATTTGGGCAACTCCTCTGCCAGATTTATTGTCTTGACTCATTTTCAGTTATTTTCGACTTCATTTATGTATCTTAAATTACATGTCCTCTTTGGAAAGTATTTTAAATGTTTATGCTATTGCAAAGTGAAACAAATTTTAAATAAAAAATGCAGAGTCTCTTTTCATAAACATAACTCCAGCACAAGGTGATGCAGTAAATGAGTGGAATGGGCTTTAAACAGTGAAAACAGTACGTTTAAAGACTTGGCAAAGTCAGGAAGAAAAAATGAGTCAAGTGATATCTATTTCTTATAATTACTTGCCATGCTGACAGAGCTCATCACTGTTGGCCTCAAAATGAAATCATTGTCATGCTGCATTTCAAAGCTGTGATTCAGAAGCTGCAAGATAGAATCATAGAAACATTAGAGTTGGAAAGGACCTCTAGGATCATCAAGTTCAACCTTCATCCTAACATGTATCTATCCATTAGACCATAGGCTCAAGTGCTACATCTACTCATTTTTTAGACACCTCCAGGGATGATGACTCTACTATCTCCCTGGGCATCCGGTTCCAGTGCCTAACCACTCTCTCAGGGAAGAATTTCTTTCTAATATCTAATCTAAACCTGTCCTGATGCAACTTGAGGCCATTTCCTCTCATTTTATCATTAGTAATTTGGGAGAAGAGACCAACAGCAACCTCGTTACAACCTCCTTTTAGGTAGTTGTAGAGAGCAATAAGGTCTCCTCTCAGTCTCCTCTTCTCTAGACTAAACAACCCCAGTTCCCTCAGCCTCTCCTCACAAGGCATGCTTTCCAGACTCCTCACCAGCTTGGTTGCCCTTCTCTGGGAAGCACTCCAGCACCTCAATGTCCTTCTTGTACTGTAGTGCCCCAAACTGGACACAGTACTCAAGGTGTGGTCTCATGAGTACAGGGGGACAATCATCTCCCTATTCCTGCTGGTCACACCATTTCTGATACAGGCCAGAAGGCCATTGGCCTTCCTGGCCACCTGGACACACTGCTGGCTCATGTTCAGCTGACTGTTCCCCAGCACCCCCAGGTCCCTTTCCACCAGGCATCTTTCCAGCCACTCCTCCCCAAACCTGCAGCATTGCCTGGGGTTGTTGTGATTGAAGTGCAGGACCTGGCACTTGGCCTTGTTAAACCTCATACCATTGACCTCAGGCCATCGCTCCAGCCTGACCAAATCCCTCTGCAGAGCCTTCCTACCCTCAAGCAAATCAACACTCCCACTTAATTTCGTGTCATCTGCAAATTTACTGAGGGCACATTTGATCCTCTCATCCAAGTCATTGATAAACAAGACTGGTGCCAAAACTGAGCCCCAAGGGACACTGTTTGTGACTGGTTGCCAACTGGACTTAACTCCACTTACCACCACTTTCTGGGCCCAGCCATACAGCCAGTTACTAACCCAGCAAAGAGTCCACCTGTCCAAGCCATGAGCTGCCAGCTTCTCCAGCAGAGTGCTGTGGTAAATGGTGTCAAATGCCTTCCTGAAGTCCAGGTAGACAACATCCACTGCTCTTCCCTCATCCAGTAGGCGGGTCACCTGATCGTGGAAGGAGATCAGGTTGGTTAAACAGGACTTGCCCTTCATGAACCCATGTTGGCTGGGCCTGATCCCCATGAACTGTTCCATAATCTTCCCCGGAACTGAGGTCAGGCTGACAGGCCTGTAGTTTCCTGGACCTTCCTTCCTACCCTTCTAATATATGGCTGTCATATTGGCAAGTCTCCAGTCATCCAGGACTTCCCGAGTTGACCAGGATTGCTGATAAATGATGGAGAGAGGCTTGGCAAGTTCCTCCTCCAGCTCCCTTGGCACCCTCAGGTGGATCATATCTGGCCCCACAGACTTATATCTATGGATGTGTCTTTCTGTTTCACAACACTGTTATATATGGAGATACCAATACTGTGGGGATGCTGAACCTAGAATATTCCTGTGTTACACAAGTGTGGTTTATTTGAACACTAACTGAAATATGCAGAACTTGATAATTTATTAATTTACTCTTGGTGACTAATGATCCTGTGCTAAAATGCTGGATATTTGTGTAATGGGCAGATATTCCATGTTATAAAGTGTGTTTTTCTCGGCTCTATGTTCCATGTGATTTGCAGTTATGGTGTAAAAACAATCTAAAAAGGTAAATTTGCTTAGTGAAGGTAGCTTCCAGGATCTTCTACATGAAGGAGCAGAAACATCAGCTTAGAGAAAGCGGTGTCTTCCAATAAAACAGTTTCAGCCAAAGAAATGGAACTTAAGAGAACAATGGAAATATTACAGCTGAAGTACCAGGATAATCGTGGCTCAAATGTAGTGACACCAAAAGTAAGCATTTCTATCTCTGTTGGTATTCCCTGTTAAAGCATAGTGCAAACATGTGAAATGACCCCAGCACATCAGGGAGTTTGGGAATAGAAGCAGTTTGCTATCACAACTACCCTCCCCCTGACAAAGGAACTTCCCCAGCAAAACTTTTAATAAAGATATCATTTGTTGCTGGGGGAGAATGGCAACTCCATGGGAGTTATAAAGCAAAGACCTTTATTACCAGTACATCTCTTGGTTATATAGAGCAAGCTTCACTGATCACGCACACCAACAACAATGCTGACTGGATACATGCAACAGCCCACACACTGTTCACACACCTAAATCTACTACACGATTGACTGTCATCTAACTCGCCCAGTACCCCCCACGTCGTGTTTTTCTTTACTTTGCTCTGCTTTATCTTCTTACTTCATTGCCTTTTCTCCACCATTCCTCTTCCTTCGTGCTCTTTCCATGGTTCAAGGACAGTTCCTGATAATAGTGTCCATTTTCTTCCAACCAAGATCCCACAATTTGGGTTGCTTCGCAATAACTTTTACAAGAAGGTAGAAGGGATCACGTACCTAATTAGGCCCTTTAATAACAGATGTTCTTATGTCTGTTTTACAGCTGGAACAAAGGGTTAGGGTGTTTGCTTGATTTTTGCCTTATAGTAAGAAATTGTATTGAATCATTCCTAGAAGAATAATAGAGAGTGCAGCCCAGAGAAAAAGAACTAACTTTCCCATAAAATTGTTCAAGATTTTCCTTTTGTTGCAAATCACTGTTGAGTTTGATTAAACAGGACCCTTAATTTATTTTATTCTGTTATAATTTCCCATGGTTTGAAGCAGTGGGAAACCAATCCTAGTCGTTGTCCAGCAAATTTGCTCATAAATACATGCTGCTAGTTTATCCTTCCACAGTATAGACACAAAAGAATGTTCAATTAAGTTGAAAAGGGACACATTTAAAACTGATAAAAAGGATTTTTTTTTTTTTTTTTTTTTTTTAGCATGTAATTACTCAGACAAATCCTTTTGTTTCTCATATTATCAGAACCAAAATCTCAGCAGGAGTCTAAAGCAGGCTGGTAATACATACATAAAAATAAACAAGAGCTTTGGAAGGAATTTACACTCTTGTGATTCTGGGAAAAAGCCAGCATCCAACCACTGCAGTTTGGGGAGAAGGTTTCTGAGGCTGGTTACCCCACACCATCTACCATCACACTCCTTGCATCTTTCCCTGAAGTGTGTGGTAACAACCACTTTGCAGCGGGATGTTATCTAGAAGGACTAGCAGTCTAATCCACTTACATTCCTGAGAAGTTGTAGGCAGGAAACAGAATCAAGGAATCACAGAATGTCAGGGTCAGAAGGGACCTCAAAAGATCATCCAGTCCAACCCCCTGCCAGAGCAGGATCACCTAGACCAGATCACACAGGAACGCATCCAGGTGGGTT
>JANHGN010017483.1:35943-47515 GCA_024605025.1 Megaceryle maxima | reverse complement strand
TCTATGTGATGTTAGAATAAGAGCTAAAAAATTTAATTTTTTTTTTTTTTCTAATTCTAAAAAGAGGAATATTTTCAAGGATGCTGTTTATGTAAACTTTTTTTTTTTTTTTTTTTTTTTTCTGGCTAGCTACTGTTATGACCAGTCTAGAGAGGAAATGAGTAAGGTGATATTAAACTGTCATTTAAAATAAATGGGAAGGTGCAGGTTGGATGCAGGAGCTGAAAAAGAAAAAAAAATAATTTGAAAAAGGAAACATTTACAAACTAACACTTAAAACCTGAATACCTAATTCAATTCTGTAACCCCATGATGGATATCACTCAAGAAAAGCACTTTACAGAAGGCTAAAAAAGATTAGACACAGATAGGTGAGCAAGATGAATAATACTCAGTTACACTTGTTAAGATCAAATTTATAAGAAAACCAAGCCATATGTAGGCAAATAGCTCCCTGAGGTGAAGAAGAAACTTCCCTTTAGTTGTATAACAATGTAATAGTTCATTACAGGTGGCTTTCGCTCTGACTGAAATCCCTTGCCCTCAGCTGCTGACAGGCACTGAATATTGATCAGGAATGGCTGGTTGCTGAGGGCAGGATGGAGGTGACCTGTTCACATAGCTTTTTCACCCTTTTCCTTGCATGCACCCTTTTCATTTTTTACTCCTTCCAGTTGTAATTTGTCATGGTCCCACTTTATTTTTTTCTGTTTTCTATTTCTCCTCCTACAGCACTTCTTCTGTCAGCCACCCCAGTGGGTTTACCATTCTCAGCAATTCTTGTCCCTACAGCCTTCTCGTGCTGTGTATTTGTCTCACTCAACACAGAGCAGTTTATTATTCCTATTGTTTTGTTTTTTGGCCATTTTTCATGTACACGCAGGAACAACCTAGTAACATGTCCAAACATACATATGGCAGCTAGATGTCAGGAACACCTTAAAGCAATGAACTGCTAGACTTTCCCTTACTACTGGACTTCTGCTCTTTGAAAAACTGAGGCACAATCTTCCATTTCTGTTCATGTTGAGGCACAATCTTCCATTTCTGTTCACGTGGATCAAACAGATCATCACCTGGTAGCATCCCCAGAGAAAATCAGCTAAAACTCCTCAGATGATCACTACATTCCCTGTTTCCTGGCACTTAATAAATTATTCTGCTGGCAGTGACAAACTCTTTTGCGTTTTGGGGGCTGTCACTTACTGGACTGATAGTCTTTCAGAAATATGAGGCCTTTTTCAAACAGCAACTGCCTTAACATTCATTTATTTTCTTTGCTATTCAGCTTGAAAACAAAATCACAGTTTTATTGTAATTTCCTCTCCAAAGGCAAAGCCTACAAAGATCCACCAGAAGAGAGAGAGTTGAGATAATAGTCTTCTCATTTATTGATGGCTTAGTTCATATCATGACTACAGTCACTTGCAGTGCATAGGAGGCTGGGGTATTACAGATGAGAAGCCTCTCACTGATGCATTATCAACTCTCTTTCATATAGTGTGTGTGAATACAGTGGCCACAGGTCTGTGAGAGGGATGTTATACTAATAGAGCTGTCCATGAAGTTTTATCTTCATCCCTAATATCATGGAGAGATCAGTCCCGATTCCCAGCTGTAGCTGAGATATGTTGGGAGCAGTAGGAACTGCTGGCTGACTGACTCCACTGCCATACATCTGCACAGGAAAGTGCAATGGCTCAGAGTCCCATCCCCAAACAATTTCTTTTACCTGCTGGTTCTAGTACAACTGACAGGTATGAATGTGGCTGACATAATGACATAATTTTAAAAGACTACCAGAAATACAGAGTAAACTGCTTAAGGGAACACAACAACCTTATTACAGAAATTAAGCAGTAATCATTCTTTTGATGTCATTGGGGGTGGGTTTGCCCACAGGCTATTTTTTTTATTATTTTTAGATATTTTTTTTTTTTTTCCAATTGAAAACAAGTGGAAGGAAAGGAAAGCTATAGGCAAATTAAATTCCCTCTAACTTCAAAGCAGAAATGTTTATCCTTTGGAAATTCATTAAATTACCAGATAGTGTTAAAGTATAGTAATGCTGAGATGCATGGGTGGCACCATGTACAGCATGTTCCAAACTATGCATGCCAGTGAACACTCCTAAAAACCAACCAGACAGAGGCATGCTGCCACTTTATTGTTTCAATAAGACAATTTAATAGAAGTAGGTTTCCTCATGCAAAAGGCCCAAGACCTCAAATTATCTGCATAGATTCACTTTGTCCAGCCTTGACAGGTTTTAGAGATTAAGTTTCCAGACACATAAGAAGGTAGATTCCTCACTCTCAGAAGTTACCATCAGAGGGTGGACGGATGGACAAAAAACTAGGGAGGGGAAGCTGGAAGTCATATAGATCAGAAAAAAATCAGACGGTGAATTAAGGAATTGCCTTGAACCCAATAATTTCCCAAACATCTCAGTGATGTTTTTTGATTTGACAGCTTTTTTTGCCTGCATCTCCTCTTGTCTTTTCCTTGATATTTTTTTTCTGCCATGTTTCCTTTTCTTTATCTGGTGCATAGCTAATCCAGTGTGTGTACAAGTACTTAAGGCAATCACTCAGCCTTGAAAGGAATTCCTACCTGCAATCATTGACTGCCTAAAAGGGATTTTGCTCCTGCCCAATAATTGTCGTTCACCTATGACCCATTTTTGGTAACCTCATAGCCATCTCATTATTACTTAAAAAAGGTGCTTGGAATAAGAATGTGTTCCATTAAGCAGGCAAGTCAAAGAATGTGTCTAACACCAGTGCCCATGAAGTTCATCAGAGGAATGCTGATTGATTTTCTTTAAATAGACCAGATGAGGAGAAGAGCATTAGGCTTGTCTAAACAGTATGCAAGTCAGCATGGGGCTGAGTTTTCAAGGAGAGCAAAAATGGATTCATTCCAACAGTACAATATAGCACTGAGAATAGCTTAACTATGAATTTAAGCCCAAACTTTTAAAGGCATATTTTCCATTAGTTTAAAGAGGAAATATCCCTCTTTTTCATGAGCAGATACTCATCCTTTTAAAATTATGACATTAGCACCACAGTACAGTTTATGTTACCGAGATTCTACTTTGTTGGTGTACCTGAGGATTTTAAAATAACTGCCAAAAGTTTATTCGCAAAGGAGTGTAAAGGGGAACTGAATTGAACAACAGTCATTTTTCTCCCTTGAGCCTTAATATATTTTAGTGCTCAAAGATGCCTTAAACACCTAACACAATTTTCAGGAAGCTAAGTGTCTTAGGCATCAGGCTTTGGGTGCTTGTCTCCTAAACAGAGCCCAAAACAACTGTGTTCCACAAAGTCCTGTCCACCTCCCCACCCCCAAGCAATTTAAATCAGAATAGTATCCAGCAAAATGGAATTTTCTACTACATGGGAAGAGATCCAGAATTTGTTTCAGTACCTCAAAATGCTATACCCTATCAAAACAAACCTAACCATAATTGACAAGATTTCCATGTCAGCTTGGGTTTTCCATCTGTCTGGCTGCAGAACTACTAAGCAGCTCAGTGTCTGGAAGCCCTTACCTGCCTTGATTTTCTTCCCAGGTTACTGGGAAGAAAACTGGCCAGGTGGCTAGGCTTCCTGCTGCAGCATTGGGCCCCAACTCCCAGGACGTTCTGACAGAGAACCAATCAGGAGACACTCAGGAAAAGTCCCTATCCATTGAAAAGCAAATTAAGATTTTCTTTTTCTTATTTAATCTGCTTCAACAAGGCAGGAAAAACTGAATGGTCATCTCAGAGGAAAGAGCAGCAACTACTCTGATCAGAATGTACTTTTGCTCGAGGATATCTGCAGGAGAAAGGAGTTGTGTTTTTAATGACACCGCTGGTTTTTGCATTTGGGTTACAGTTCAGGACAGGTAGTGTCAGTAAGTCTTGAACAGATGTTTTGATTGGCAGGAAGGTAAGGGCCTGAAGCTGCATTCCCTTCTCCTTCACCAGCACCCAAACATTGCTTCTAGCTGCTGCTTCCATCAATAGAGAAAACCCTGTCCAAGGCTGCACAGATAAATAATTTTCTTTGCATTAAATAATAGTGAGCCCCAGCTCTTATTTTATCGCAATGGAAACGCATACTCAATTTATTCTGAGGCTTTTAGGGACAAATTGGCTTACATTTTTTTTTCAATCAATTATTCAGCTTCTGTGCTGTCCTTGGCTTAACTCACTGAAATAATATTTCATGAGCACAGGTAAGAGCCATTGCCCTCCTTCAGCTTTCTGCCTGACTTATTAACATGGATTATATTTGGAATTGCATCAATTGTAAATATAGGGTCAGATCCTCTGCTGGTACAAATGGTCTCCTCTTTTTTGATCTGCCTGGAGGTAAGTCAATGTGTCTGTGCTTCGGCAGGCACCCCACTGCAAATACCCAGTGGCACAGTGAGCAGGGATCCCCCTTCCAGTCACAAAGAAAGGAAGGGGAGCTTGAGCCTAATAGGAGCCTTAGCACCTTTATTTACTGCACAGCCTGACAGCAGTATACCACGAAGGAAGCCTTGATTGAGGGTTTCCATATGATCTGCAGCCCCTTGCAGGTCATCAAGGAGCAGCTACATAACTGATACCTCTGAGGAACATTGCTCTCTAACTGCGGGGTATTTGTGGATTCCCGCTGACACCGCACAGCCCCTCGCAGTGTCGCTGCACGTGTGTGTTGTGACTCTTTGCTTAGAGACAGTTTTTAAGTGCGGTGTTGAGAAGTTCTCTAGGCAGCTATTTAGACCAGGCCAGACATGTGCCTGTTACCTTACGTCTCGGTATTATTCAAGTCAGCCACATGCCTCATTCTTGGCACAGACTAAACGCCCCATGGAAGTGTAAGGAATAAAAGGTAAGGGCTCAGTGTGCACTGCAGACTGAAACAGGTGCTAAATACAGGATGAAGGTTTAAATAAAGCCTGATTTTCAGAATGAGGCTCATCCCTTTCCCTTCAGCTGGTTCCCAGAATACTTACAGCTTTTGGAAAGTGTGTTCCGGTTGCACAAACACTCCAAAACAGGACTACCTTGGTTATCTAGCTAGTACAGCCCATGCAAATGAATTGCCCTTGACACTGAGTATATTTTCAGCTGCTTAATCAGCTCATGATTCAAGCAGCTGTTTTGGGAAGACAAAGTATCATCTCTCCTGTATATCCCTTCAGTGCTCTGGAAGCCTCAAAGACTGAGTTGTAAAGAGAAGAAGAAAAAGATGTATGTATCAAAAGGAGCTTTACAAATAACTTAAATCCACATCAGCATGGCTCAGATTTTGTCCTCAAAGGTGACACAAACATGAGCTGTGGGGGATGTTCCAAAGCTAATTTGCTTGGCTGACATATCACAGAAGGGGAATGGCATTGCACTGTCCCAGGACAGGGCTGGAGCTGTCTGTCCTTCCACGTGGGACTTGGATGGAAGGATCCCTCCAGCTCTGCTTGCTCCCAGGAAGAGCCCACAACCTAGATTCTTGTGTAACTTCCACTCTGGAGTAGCTTGTTGACTGCCAGGGTGATCTGCTGCATTTTGGAAAATCTACTGATTTTCCTGTGGATGGTGCCTAAGTCCTAAAGGTGGTGATTTGCTCAGTGTTTGTAGTTCCAACAGGTATTAAATGAAAAGTACACAGCTGGAGGATTCTTTTCCATCTTTTACACATGACAAATTCACTATTCTGTATTTCCCTTGTCACAGTCAGCAGCATCAAAATTGAAAATAATACATAGTGGTCTGAAGGTGCAGAAAAAGGACACATTTAGATATCCACAGAAGGAGGTAGAAATGATTATAAAGAACAAACTTTTCCTAACTTTGGATTTTATCTCGTTTGAAATGTAATAGTACAAGGACAGAGTTCAGTCTATAATATCACACAATTTAGGAAATTGTCCACAGGCATTATTCTTTTTCTTCTTTCTTCTTTTTTTTTTTTTAAAAAGGGTTTGTTTGTTTGTTTGTTTTTTCACTGAGACTTCATCTTTGCTCCTGTGTTTTCATTCACTGGTTTATTTTCTGTCATGAGCTGTTCAAGAAAAAACATGGATTCCTTCATTCAGAACCTCATAGGTACCCAAGGAAGAAGTGTGACTCTACAGAGCTGTGTTATTAGTGATTTGGCATATTCAGCAATGAATTAAAGACTGAATCCTGAATCCTGTTTTGCTAGTTTTAGAATTGTTTGTCAGTTTTGTTTGTTTATTTATTTTCTTTGGGTTGGTTTGGTTTTGGTTTTTTTTTGGTTTTTGTTTGTTGGGGGTTTGTGTGTGTGTGTGTTTTTGTTGTATTGGTTTTTTTCTTTTTCTGAGAGATTCTCCTCCCCCTCCACTCTGCATCTGGAATATTGTGTCCAGTTCTGGGCCCCTCAGTTCAAGAAGGACAGGGAACTGCTCAAAAGAGTGCAGAGCTACAAAGATGATGGAGTGGAACATGTCCCTTCTAAGGAACGGTTGAGGGAGCTGGGTCTCTTTAGCTTGGAGAAGAGAAGACTGAGGGGTGAGCTCATTAATGTTTATAAATACAGAAAGGGTGAGAGCCAGGCTCTTCTCTGTGACATCCAGTGACAGGACAAGGGTCAGTGGGTGCAAGCTGGAACACAGAAGGTTCAATGTAAATGTAAGGAGAAACTTCTTCACGGTGAGGGTGACAGAGCAGTGGAACAGGCTGCCCAGGGAGGTTGTGGAGTCTCCTCTGGAGACATTCAAACCCCACCTGGATGCATTCCTGTGTGACCTGCTCTAGGTGATCCTGCTCTGGCAGGGGAGATTGGACTAGATGATCTTTTGAGGTCCCTTCCAACCCTGAACATTTTGTGATTCTGTGAAAGCAAATTTAGCAAACAGATTAATCGTTGGTGCAAGATTTTGAGTATCATCCACAAGAAATTAAAAGGTGATGAACTTAAAAGGACTCTTACTTTTGGATGCTGCTTATCTGAAAGAGCAGGGTTTCAGATACTTTATTTAACCAGATACACAGCTTTGTTTAAAATACAGACTTTATTACTTTAGGTATGATTTGCTGTCTTGGATGATCACCCGAAGTCCTTAATTCAAAAGCCTGAACTGAAAAAACAACTGATCTGCCATTTTCTCAGTAGGGTTATTGCAGCAATGCTTCATAGTCTAGACTGTTCTGCTTATTTTTGGAAGGACTGTCATGTGTTTGTTTAGACTAACAATATAAGGTCAGTGAGATTACTTGTGTTCAAATTAGACACATTGCTGGATACAGGCTTCCTGTACTAAAGAATTTGAGATTTACTTATCTGACAGATAGCCAATTTTGTTTTATGGAGATATTTAGGCTGTTGGTCTCCTGGCTTAAAAATGAGGGAGATGGTTTCAGGAAAATGCTTATGAAAATCCTGGCTCTGAACTCACTTTCAGCTTTAGTTCAAAAAAAGGCAGCTGTATAGACCTTAAAGCCATGTTGAAAAGCAAATCTTTATTTCTACTCAGAGGAGTCTGAAAAGTCACAAAACATTAGTGGAAGTTATTTTCATCCAAATGACTTGAAGTTCAGAACTGGGCCTGTCTGGATTAATTTTTCTTTGTTTCTATTAACTGTGTATATTTTATATTTTCTATATAGACATTATATATATATGTAGATATACATATATGCACACACACTAATATGATCCATCTATTTAATATAACAGGATTTACAGTAATTCTAAATAGGCCTAAAGAAACAATTAGGGAAAGCATGGTTCAAAATTGCCTGTAATGTTGAACTGATGAGTCAAGCATCATGTGTACCTCTTCATTAGTCCGAAATACTGAGGATAATATAGAATAATGTTAGCCAATCAGGATGCTTGTGTAAATGCCTCCTGATTCAGTGAGACTGCTGAAAACTTCAGTCATCACTGATGAACCCGTCCAATAAACATATGCACATTTTCTTCCTGACAAGTTTTAAGTGATGAACAATAGTTTTACCTCTGCTGAAGCACTAATTTCATTTTTGAGTTTAAAAGAACACTCCTACACACATAAAAAAACATAGCTCAGATGAATAGACGTCAGTACCTTCTGTTGAAAATATCCAACACCCAATTCTACAGTGCTTTGTGTAGATAACTCTGCGTGTGTTCAGGCAGAGCTTCGTACAGAGAATCTCTGCAAGACATGACCCTAAGAACATGTGAAATATATATGGATGATTACTTAGATTCCATCTTGTAAGAGCAGAGGTGTGTACTTGGAAAAAGACAAGAAAAGGGTAGGAAGCAGTTTATTTTATACTAGCTGTAACCAGCATATGATGATTAAGATAGGCAGAGATGCAAGGAGGCCAGATATATTAATTATGCACCTTTTCCATGGCCATAGCCTCTGTTTGGGGTGTAAAGGAGGACATTAAAGTGGCTGTCTGGCAGTTCTGCACCTGCTGGGAATTTCTCTGTACAGGTGGAACCCCAGGGGTCTTGGTAAGGCAGCTTTTAATTTGCTTCATGGTTTTAGGAGAGACTCAGAACCTGTGCTTCTGACCTCTGGCTTTAAGAAGCACAACATTTATTATCCCTCAGCTGGGGTTTGGCCAATGTTTGTCTACTGGTTTAATAATTTTTAATATTAACCTCCTAAAGCAAATGTTTTACTTCCTGGAGCAAGGGAAATAAACATATGCACCAAGAAAAACTGTGTGACCCTTCGATTTGTGTGGCAAAAGAAGTCTTATATGAGAACTGCAGCTTTAATGTATGCTCATAAAATCTTTCATTTATTATTTATGTAATTATTTGCAGAGTGCTGTTGCCATGGCAACTTTTACACACACAGAGATAAATCCTTACATAGGCAGTAGTCACGACTCCAAACACTATCACATGAAGATAAGTCTGCATGGACATTTCGGGATTTGCCAAGTTTTTCTACAGTAGTTATTGACATTAAAATTACTTCCTTCTGCTCAATTAGAAAAAAGAGCCTGGTTTTACCCAAATTTCCTTAAGAAACAAGGCTTAGGCAATCATTTTTTTTCATCCATCCATCTGTCTGCTTATCCCCTCCTAATATCTTAAATCTGATGGCATAATTTCAATTACCTTTCACTAAGACCTCTTGAAGACACTTAAATCTGACACATTTTAATGGAAAGTGGTTGTATAGAAAGAGAGAGAGAGTCCTAAAACAATGTCTCCCAAAGAGAAATGTTCCACCATGAGCTTGAAAGTGGTGAACTCCTTTTGTCCTGTTGTCCAGACAGCATCAAACTCTTCACCACATATGCTATTTCTTTTACAGCTAAAGGAAAAATGAGGCAGAAAAGGTGGAGCTGTGGGAGGGTGGAGGAATATGGAGTTCTGGTGGAGACTGGACATTTGCAGACAGCATGTGGGGAACATCCTTGTGGTAGTGATGGGGGCCTGGGCTTGCAGGAGAGAACATTAAATGAGGGCTTCATTGATTCTACCACTCAAGGACAACAGTTTCCAAATTCTGCAGCCTACATCAACCTCCAGTTTGGGGAGCTAGGACTTTGCAATGACTGAAGCAGTCTAAGCTGCTTGACTCCTGTGGTCTCACTTTTTGGAGCAGACAATTCCAAGCATAATGAATTACATACACTACCTGTGCAGGGATTAGTAACCCTGCACATCAGACAGTCCAGGCAGGCAGCTGGCACCACAACCTGGAGCTTTGGTAACCATTATGCAAGTCAGACTTTGTCCTGGGTCAGCCTGAAGTGAAATGGATTTTTGACCCATGGACTGAAGGTGATGGAACTCTTACAAGTTTTGCATCTTCCCACCATTCAACAGTGATACCAAAAGCCACCAGAATCTCACCAGGCTTCTCAGCAGCTATCAGATTATGTGGATCATGATTCAGATTTGGAAATACAATATGACTTTTTTTTTTTTTTTTAAATGCAATATCATGACAGGTATAGAAATGTTAGACAGTTTCTGTTGACTTAGAAATTTTGTGTACACAAACACACATAACATTATATTATGTTATGTGTACACAAACACAGATAACATTAGTTGCTTCAAAGTCACAGGATGGAGGAAAAGAGACATATTTTGATTCCAATCACAACATTCCAAAGTAAATGAAAAAGAAGGTCAATACTTTGTACCATAGTGCCTAAAAGTATTCTGTGTTTTCTGTATGTATACACTTAACTGACTTCTTTACTGAAGATTTGAATCTCCTTTTTATCAAAGACATAGGTCCAGCATCTTTAAAAGTCTTTCCAGCTTTAGGTGCCTGACTATAGAAGTATGATGACTGTGCGCAAACATTTTGTTTTAACTTGATTATTATTCACTATAGAACAGGTCAAAAACTTTAGAGTAAATCAAAGGACTGGCAAATGTGGTGGGTTGATCCTGACTGGATGCTAGATGCCCACCAAGGTCACTTTGTCACTCCTCAGCTAGACAGGGGAAAAATATATAATGAAAGGCTCATGATAAGGATGATAAGGAGATAAGGACACTGAGACATCATTCAGCAATTACCATCATGAGCAAAGCAGACTTGACTTAGGGAAAAATTAATTTATTAGCAGTCAAATCAGAGTAGGGTAATGAGAAAATAATAAGAAATCTCAAAACACCACCCGTCAACCCCTCCCTTCTTCCCAGGCTTGACTTTACTCCAAATGTTCTCTACCTTCTCCCCCTGAGAAGCACAGGTTGATGGGGAATGGAATTCGTGGTTAGTTCATCACATGTCTCTGCTGCATGCATCTCACATGTCTCCTTCCTGTCAGAGGGGGGAGTAGTCACAGTCTTCCCCTGCTCCAGCATGGGATCCCTACCACAAGACACAGTTCTTCATGACCTTCTCTGATGTGGGTCCTTGGGTCCTTGCTAAGGACTGTAGGTCTTCAACTGTTCCATCATGGGTCCATCCATGGGGTGCAGTCCTTCAGCAATAAACCACTCCAGGGTATGTCCCCCATGGGCCACATGTTGTCATGGTTTAGGGTCCTATAACAGACACTCTCTGTTAACCCCCTTCCCTCCCCAAGGGGGAAGAGAAAGGGAATAAGGGAGAGAGACTGAGTGATTAGAAAAGGAAACTAGAACAGCTTGAAGGAAAATGAGAATAATAATAATAAAAACGGAATATATACAAATACAGCGAATGAATATGAGCCAGCAGTGTGCCCAGGTGGAAAAGAAGGCCAACGGCATCCTGGCTTGTATTAGAAATGGTGTGACCAGCAGAAGTAGGAAGGTGATCGTCCTCCTGTACTCAGCACTGGTGAGGCCTCACCTTGAGTATGGTGTCCAGTTCTGGGCACCTCAGTAGAAGAAGGATATCGAGGTGCTGGAGCGGGTGCAGAGGAGGGCAATGAAGCTGGTCAAGGGACTGGAGAATAAATCATATGAGAACCATTTGAAGGAGCTAGGTCTGTTTAGTCTGAGGAAGAGGAGGCTGAGGGGATGTTGGAATAGGCTACCCAGGGAGGTGGTTGAGTGGCCATCCCTGGATGTGTTTAAGAATCACTTAGATGTAGTGTTGGGGGATGTGGTCTAGGGGTGAACTTGTAGAGTAGGGTGAATGGTTGGACACGATGATCCCA
>JANHGN010017483.1:18766-35843 GCA_024605025.1 Megaceryle maxima | reverse complement strand
TAGAGTAGGGTGAATGGTTGGACACGATGATCCCATGGGTCTTTTCCAACCTAGATGATTCTGTGATTCTGTGAAATATATACAAAACCAGTATTGAAACCAACCCCCTCAGTGATCACCGTCACCACTGATGCTGTGGAGCAGGCACTGGGGGGTCACAGACTGGGCCCTGCAGCAGATGAGAGCTGTGTTCAGGAGCTGGATTCTGGTACCAGATTCAGGAACAGACCGACTGGGATCGAAGGCAGAATGGACAGAGTCCTCCTTGGATGCTCCAAGGAAGGAACTGAAAGAGTACCTGAGCCAAGCCAAGCAAAGCTGGCAAAGCGGTCCAAGAGGGGAGAAGAGCCCAGGACCCCCTAGAGAGAGATAGACCCTCCAGATCCCTCAGCTTTATAATGAATATGACATATATGGGATGCAATACCTCGGTCAGTTTGGTGCCACCTGCCCTGTCTGCTCCTCCCTGCAGGTGCAGCCTTTCACTTTCCTGCATCCCCCAATGTGGTACACAAGATCCAGCAGTGGCCTTTGTCTGAACACCAACCCTTGGTAGTGACTTTAACCACAGGGTGTTATCACTACCAGCAGCAGACACTGCCTGTGAAAACAGACTGCTGACTTCAGACAGTGCAGTGAGTAAAAGAATTGAGCTGAACAGAATTAGTTCTGTTCTTACTCAAACCAGGACACATCCTGCCAGAAAACCTGCTCCTGCGTGGACTCCACAGGCTACAAGTTCTTCCAGGAGTGTGCTCTAGCATGGGCTTTCCACAGGATGCAGCTTCTTTCAAGCATCTCTACCTTGTTCTGGTGTGGGGTCCTCCACGGCTGTGTGGGTATCTGCTCCACTGTTAACCTCCATGGGCTGCAGGATAATGTCTGCTTTGGTGCCTGGAGTGTCTCCTTCCCTTCTTCTTCACTGACCTTATTGTATATAGAGATGTTTCTCTCACATATTCTCACTCCTTTCTCTGACTACAATTCCTGTTGCCCAGTTTGTTTGGTTTTTTTTCCCCTTTCTTAAATATGTCATCCTGTAGTCACTACCACCACTGCTGATGGGCTCAGCCTTGTCAGTGGCAGGTCTGTCTTGTAGCTGTCTTGCATTGGCTCCGTTGGACATGGGGGTAGCTTCTAGCAACCTCTCACAGAAGCCACCCCTGTAGCCCCCATATAGCAAAACTTTAACACGCAAACCTAGTACAGCAAAGAACTGTAAAACAATGTTGTTTTTTAATTGGCTTGGTTGTTTTTTTAATTAGCTAAGAAAAATGAAGTCATTCTTATTCCCCTGAATCTAAATACAACTCTTCATACTGTTTACAAAGAGATTACAAAACAGTAAAAAAAAAAAAAAAAAATACAGTATTTTACTATTTTCAAGGTATATGGGTTTCAGAAGCTCTGCTATGGATTGTATGGGAAGTGATTGTATGCTTTGTGCTGTCAGAGGCTGTGGTAAAAGGCAGGCCCTACCTTAGTGACTGAATTCAGTGATAATTTTTTCTTCTGAGTAAGTGGATTAGACCAAAATGGTTAAAAGACCCATAGACAAATAAACCCAAGGGCACATATCAGGTGATTATGGAGAAGGGTAGGGTTTTTTGCATCTTAACTTATCCCCTCCCTAAATTCTGCCTTAAAGCACTTCACTTTGATGCCTTAACACTGTTTCTCTTCCACTCTAGAGGAAGCTTGGCAGTCGATGAGAGATTCAAGCATTGCATGATTTTTTCAATAAAACTAAACTCCAGAAATTCTCAAAATTCAAATGGAATGAAATAAAACATTCTTCCAAGAGTACAAAGTAAACCAAACAGCCAAACAGCAGCATGAGAGATTTGCAGGCAATGCAGAAATAGCTAGTGAAACCAGCCAGTCAAGGCTGCCAAGAAGCCAGATGCTGTGAGAGGAAGAGCATTTTTCATAGCTTTCAGTCAGTGCCATGTGATTTCTAGCTGAGGAAAGAAAGAAGACACTCTAATGGAATTCATTTGTTAAGATAGGTAACAACATGTTTAATTTCCTAATAATTTTCTTTAAAGATACTAAAATTTACAAATGACTAAAAACCCTTCTAATATCTGGGTCTGATTTTAGTGGCCTCATCCTAATCCCCATTCATTTGTGTTACCACATCACCCTAAGAGTGATTATAATTTATTAGCTAGGCACTGCTTGATCAAGAGAGAGCCAGGACTGAAACAGAAAGGGTTTTGGAAATCAGGCTATTAGGCACTTAAGCAAGCTTTCCCCTGCAGCTCTTCCACAGCTTCCTGGCACTATGCCTGGCTTGAGCTAGCACTGATAATACTTCATTTTCATAAGCAACACCTTCACTTGCAATTTTGTACAATATAAACCAATCTATTCAATCATAGTGGAACATATCTTATCTGTGGATATTTTCTTTCCTCTCTATATGCAGTTCACAGGCTTTCAGGAATGGGCAAATAGAATTAATATTTTGACATGACATTTGTGTAAAATGTTTGCAACAATATACAAGAACAGGTGATTTTATTATTTTTTTTTTTTAAATAGCTGTAATTGTAATCAAGTTATCTTTGGTTTTATGTATCTACGTTGCCTGTGCCACTGAGAAAGTCACAGATCTGAAAAAAAAAAAAGAGGAAAGAAATTGGAACTACTTGCCTATTCTCACAAACATGACACCTCATTACACATGGTTGCCACATAAGGGGCAGGCCTTCTTAGAAATATTTCTGAGGGTAATCATGGGGATTCTAGGACAGAGAACACCAGGTTGACAGAAAGTAATGAAAAGTAGCACTGCTTCAGGAAAGGGGAACTGTCTTCTATATCAGTGGTCTTCTGAAAGTGTCAACAAATAAGGCAACAACAGTTGGCATATTTCCTGGGCACTTTGGGCTAATGCATCAATTTCCTCTTTTTTTCTCTGCACACAACTCTTTATATAAACTTTGGAAAGCTCCCAAAAGAATTTGGATTTAGATCTGTCTTTCCAAAATGGAAATAGATTCTCCTACCTGCAACACTCATGTTAGTATAATGTGAGCAACTTTTACTGCTAGTAGGCTTTTAGGAATTAGTCACTAAACAATCAGCCTGTAACCCTCAGTTAAGTTCAGTGCTTCTGTGTTCTGAATAAGAAAAATCTTTTTATAGACATAGAAAATGCTGAAGGAAGAAGGGAGAATGCCTAGTGAGCCAGACACACTGAAGCAAAATATTAAATATATTCCCTCTAAACTTAGTGGACACAACTGCAATTAAACACACAATGCTAGGGGTAGTAAGGAAAGGGTGGTGTGGGGAAAAACAAACAAACAAACAAACAAAACAAAAAAGGAAAATTATGTGCAAAAGAACAATGTAAACTTCTTACATACATCTTCTGAAGAAGAATATACCTACATGTCAGTTCAAGGGCACTTCTCAGGAGCATTTCAGCTGAAACGACGACAGCCTTGCTCCAGTATTTGACTTTGCTATGTCAAACTGCAGCAAAGAAACACATCACCTTTCAAAGAAAAGCATCTTCCTTCAAAGATGATGAATTTGAAAGTAAGAGTTAGCCAGGGGCCTATTCAAAGTGAAAAAAGCTAAGTGAAAGGAGCATAGAAAGTGATGGAAATTGGTTAATTCTTATTAGGTAGCTAAACTTAGTAATGGAAAATGGAAGGACATATCCCTTCACCCCAAGTTCACAGTCATGGAAATAACAAGTGTAGGGAAATGGCTTTCATTTTCTTTTTCATCTTTCCACTGCTCACAGCATTCCCAGCAGCAGAAAGCTATCACTTCTCTCTCCCAGAGAAAGCCAAAGGCAACACATGCCCCAGATTCATCACATTGACGTGCTAACATAAAATGGCAATCTCAATTGCTATGTTGCATTAGTTAAATTAACAGACCATCTGATGTGATAACAAATTGGGAAGGCTCTTCTTCCTGAAGTCACAAAAGTGTTTTCTGCTATTTTATGTACCTGTTGCTGTAGCTATGCTCCCTTCACTTGGGAGCATCAGGAGAAATCAAGGTACTTAAGCTGTTGTTGAACTGCATTGACGCCTCTCCAGAGATAAGAGACTGATGAGCTCTCTTTTTATATGATTCTCAGCTTATTCCTGAAAATATATGCTGTCAGAGCAATGCACCATCTTTCACAAGAATGACATAATCTCTTGGTTGGAAAGACTTCTTTAAACAAAACTGCACTTCCATTCACCTCCCAAAACAGTCTCTCAGTGACTCAGAAACTGAATTTTTCCAGGACCAGTACCAGCAGCAACGTGTCCTTGCATGTGGTCGGCTGTGTGTTGCTATCTGACTTTCTGATAAAACAAAGCATCTCTCTCAGCATTCACTGATGCCACTGTGGGATAAATTCAAAAGTAAATTATTTAACCATTGGATCCTGTTCTTTTTTTTTTTAAAAAAAAGGTCCAACTACTAGCAGCTTAGGCTGAAAAGCTAGACTTTTCTAAGTGGTAAATGACATAGACCAAGGCAGATGAGAACTCACTGTGATAATGTTGTTTGGTTTTGAATGGTGACAACAATTTCATTGAACTATGCCACTTAGGATACATTGGCCCTCTGCTTCTCTCATTGGATTTCCATCATGGGGATGGCAATGTTTGGCAATCAGGGACCCTGCCCAGAGTGCCACCACCACAGAGGGCAATAAATGCTGCCAGGCACCAAGCAGCTTTCATGGGTTCAGTTCAATGCTAAGCAAATTAATTTGTTCAGAAGAGACTTTGCTGGCTTAGCTAGTGCAATCCCTCTGCCATAAGGCACGTCAGTGATACTTACTGGCAGATTTTTATTTCTTATATCCTTAAAGAACCTCAAGCTTCACCAAATAGCTTAGTTCATTTTTAACCCCTTCCTAGAAATGAGACATGTACCTGTGATGTTACTTCATCCTTCCTGTTGTTTTAGTCCATTATTTGTTGTCTTGCTTTCTATGGTCATGGAGCACCAGTTCTTCACCCTTTCAGTAACCTTTTGCATCTTTGAAAACTGTTATCACATCCTCCCTTGGGCTCCTCTTTATAAGCTGAGATGCCTCAAGTTCAGATTTTTGTTGTAAGTCATGAATCAATTTGTAGTTGGCTTGACAAAACTGAAAAAGAGTATTTGATGTAGCAACTCTGGAAATTTTCATTTGAAACAAAGGATCATATTAGTATTTTCAAAATAAAGTTTTGGGGGAATTTTTTTGTTAATGTCAAGAGTAATCTATGATTTCATATCCCAATATGGAATGAAAACAAATATAGGAGTACCTGAATTTCACATGGAAATTAAATTCTAGTGTCTAGTGACACTAGTCAGTTATTTGCTTCCGTGTGGCTGGAGGTCAGAGAATGATGTATGTGTACATGCAGGTTGTTAGGCTAAACCTGAAAGATGGAACAAATGGCTGAAATCGAAATCATCTGTTCTTTTGATTGATACTCTAACAGACAGGTTATTCAGATTAAGTGCAAATTTATTTTAGAGAGTTATTCTCAACGGGTGAATCATGCACATCCATACCTTCCTTCACTGTGCATAAACTGGCAACAAAATCTTGGGGATTTGTCCCGCAGCTCGCTGGGATTCAGACTGTTTTTTTGTCTGGGCCACAGCCTTGACCTGTGCCAACTGTACATTTCAGTGACTGTAGCCCTAAGCTTTACCTCTGCCTCTCCTGACCTTAATGCTGTGGGGCTTTCTCATGAGTGGTGTCTAAATCTGTGTTGTTGCTGACAGGGCTGCTCTCAACACTGTAGATCGGATTTTAAACCTATGATAACCTCACCTTGCCACCTTCTCAGCATTTAACACCAACAGCAGGGGGAGAAATGTTGCAAGTTTTCTTATGTCCTCCAAGCTAATGTCCACCAGGATGCTGAGCTGGCTGGAAATGAGTTGTTTGATAATGTTGTTGGATTAGTCTTTAACCCTGCAGCACATGACTCATGTTCACATAGATGAAGTGCTGGGAATGTGTTTGTGACTGAAAATGGGATAGACCAGAAACACCTTTTTGGGTGGAAGCTGAGAGTTTGACTTAGATCAGTGTGTGACCTCCATCTATTTAACTATTACCTCTACTATTTCTCCTCTTGCACTGTTGCTTTTGGTGCCATCTGGTCCTGTCTAGAGCCCTCCACATATGCTAATCCAGCAGAAGACCACCTCAAAAAAATCACTTAGTTCAATAAAGTGGCTCAGCAGAATGTTGGGGAGCAGTAGAAAGAGAGGGATGGATAGTGGCATATGAGTCAGCTTTCCTTGTGTGAGATTTCATCTGTAGATCAAGGATAAAGTGAAACTGGTATTTCAAAACCTTCTGCTGCCTTAGGGCTAGCAACATCAAGATGAGCTCTTGCGCTATTGTAAGGATGATCACTTTGAAATATGCTTATTCTCTGTGTTATGTGCTGCTTTTTTTTCTGAATTATCTCAACTTCCCAGCTTTCCATTTATAAACAATACTTCCCATTCCTTCATTTCTTACATACTCCTGGACATTTACTTCTCAGATTCATCAGTACCCATCTACTACCTCACATGATGTTAAATGACTGCTTTCATAATAATAGAAAGAACTCTCTACATAGTTCTAAATTAAATAGTAGCAGGTAGCTGAAAATTAGTGGTAATGTGCTTAACCAGGGATGTGCAAAACACTTCAATGATTTACCACTTCAATTATTGCTTAAAAAGGATGTCTAAAAGATTTACTACAGTGATTTTGCTACCTGCTTATAATATGGTTTTAGATGCAACAAATCTATAGAGTAGCATTGGGATTAATCTGATCAAATGTAGACTTCTACATCAGAGCTAGTCACTATAGATGTCACTATAGATAGCTAGTCACTATAGATATCACTATAGATAGCTAGTCACTATAGATAGCTTGGAGAGAAATTACCCTTACAAGAGGGCGGTTGATAACACCCTTGCATGAGCTAGGTCATCTGAGTTGAATCCTTAAATTATATTTCCTGTAAAGGGAATTTATGGCTACTGGTTTAGATACAGTATTATTTTACTGTGGTGGTACAAAGTCACAGAAAGACAATTCAGGATTTTTTTTTAGATTAGGTAAGGTCTGTCATTAGGGCAGCTAAGTATTGTTGGAAAAATTACACCAGGGTTTGAACATGAGAGACTGTTTTTAGGTATGAAAGAAGCAGCTTTTAGAGGAAAATACAAATAGAGAACAATTTCTCAGCATATATTTACACATATAGAAGAGATGAAAAACTAAGTCTCTAGCCCAAATCCTTGCTCTGCATTAGGTTCCAGTTTCATGTGTAACAGTTGTAAAGACACAAGGTCATGCTACAGGACAGAGAAGATTAGAGCCTGCAGACTGGGGACTGGCTTTTCACTTGCTTCAGAGAAGCAAATGCAAGGGAAGAGGAGTTCACAATGATCATTGCCTTCATCAACAGAAATGCCAATGTCAACTGAAGTAATGGCTTCATGAAGTGATTTGAATATCTGTTGTCCCTCTTTCCCAGTAGCTCCAGAGATCTTTTATTTTAGGTCTGTTTTTTTATATATTTACTTATTTTATTTATTTATTTATTTATTTTTATTTTATTTTAGGGTCTAGCTCCCTGGGTTGTCATGTCCTGTATAGGATATTCAATAAAACTTAGAAAAATCATAAAAAAAAAAAAAAAGGAAGAAAAAAAAAAAATAAAAAAAAGAGCTTTGTCCTCTGCCAGTGGTGTGCCTTATTCAGTAGCCTACAAGGCTCCTGAAGATGCCTTCTCATGATCCTCTTGTCTATTCCCTCCTCAGACCAGTGTGGAGATGAGAACTGGTGTTTCATGCTGGGCTCTGCAAGCTATTCCTCCTTGTTCTCAGCCTGGAAATACCTGCCTCTGACATTTGTCCCTCTGGGCATAGGAGAGGACCCAGGGAACAAATGAACTCCAGAAGAAATAGTATCTAACTTTGGGACTGTGACAACTCTACATGGTGCTGAGTGATGGGGCTCAGCCTGGAAAGCAAAGGATCCTGCTGAGGAGACCCACAGAGATGCCTTTATACCTTACTAACATGAAATCACAGGGCTTTGTGATTGTGTGTGCACAGGGAGCTGAGGCACCTCTTGCCGTGGCTCTTTGGAGCTGCAGCTGGCCAGCCAGAAGCTGCTCCAGGTGGCTTGAAGAGGTGAAGCCTCTCTCCAAAATGTCTCTGCACTCCCCAGCTGCTTGTTAGAGAGGAAACTTTCCCAACCATCCAAACTGAACTACTTTTTTTAGTCCATAATCCAAGTTACAATATAATTTACATTTAATAAATGTTTGTCAATTGTTAATGAGATAACAGTTGGTAAATATGAATTATTTAAGGCCTGACAAATACAATTTGATGGCTACTTGGCCAGATTTTCAAGGGAACAATTATACGGCTAATGAATTAGAGAGAGTTGCATAGTTTTTGTACATAGAAGCAGCTTAAGCAGAGGGCTAACTAAACAACCTGTAGGTGCAAATTTGACCACACATACTTTTGGCTATGCATAACTCCATAAGTAATTTTAAAGCCTGCATGTGAAAGCATAGTCCCCTATGATTTAACAAATATATCTTAATTTCTATAATTAAATAATCTTACTTTTAGCAATTTTTCTCTTTACTAGGCTCCATTTTGTTAACATGTTTTGCTTTTCTTTTTCCTCTGGCTTATTATTCTGAAAGGAGCATGTTCTCAGTTATAAAGTATTTATTTTATATGAATTAAATATATTAATAAATCGAAATTAAATGTACTTAAAGTCCTTAAGTGCTACTAAAACATACAAGTAAAATAAAATCTTCATGGAAAGATATAACCCCAAATCAAGTTTATTTTGAGCACAGTTTTGTTTATATTTTTATCACCATTTTTGCATACTAATGTTTTTAATGAGTTTCAAGATTATGCCATATACTCAGTTGAGGAGCTGAGTATCTTGTACAATTAATCTTTTACATCTGCTAGCTCTGGGATTCCACCACTTGCTATTGAATAATGTATTAAGCTTTTTCAGTCTCCTTCTGTTTGCCAGATGAGAGCTGAAATGGTTTCTTTGTGTTCATTTATTCTCTGCATTTGAGTAATGTCATATTACAGCCACAATGCTGCCATAGTTAGACAACAGAAAAATAATAATAAATAAATCAGAGAACCAGCTTAGATTTACCTTTCCACATAAAGCAAGGAAGAAGTATCTGGTACCTGTCTGTTATCCATGTACTTCTAATGTCTACATGGATATGAAAATAAGAGTTAGTTAAGTATGGAGAACTACTGCCTTATCTTCCCCTAAAAAGTGTTAGTTCCTGAAGAAAAGGTGTCAGATGTTGCTAGCTATGGCACTTGTTCATCTGTGCTTGTGTCTACTATTCTGCCTTTGCCATCATTTTCAACTAAGCTTGCACCACAGCCTATGGTTTGGTCATGTAATATTGTAACTTAATTCAATTACAGTTGGAAAATTACATTTTCTATTACTAGTACATATTTTATTATGATTTAGAGTGCTAAGAAAGACACAGGGATATCCCATTACTCCAGTGCTTGCAACAGAGATTGTAGATGAGACATGAGGAAAGCTGTTGGGGTTTAGAAGGTAGGTAAGAGATGGAAGAGTAGTCACTTTCTCACTGGATACATTCACTTGAGAAACATGAAGGTGAAGGGCTACCAGAGATAGAGGAGTACAGTTTGTATTTGCTTTTGGAAGCCTGTTTTCATCAGAGGCTAGACTCACAAGTTTTGTTTCCATTCAGAATCCAGCATTATAAAAGATCAATATTTTTCAAATCCCAATCTGAGCAAAGTGGACAGTGGTGTATGTAGTTACTGCACTGCACTGCATTAGCACAGCTATTCAGTAATGATGACCCCACTTCAAGGAGACAGAAAGACCATGAGAAACTAGGGTAAATTGTGCTCTTGGGTCTTAAGAAATTTTACAGCTCCAGAAACATTCATCACTGGTAAGTCAAGGCTAATAGCTGTGAAATTTCTTAAGGGAATATTTTCCTTCAACATTCAGATGACCTGAGGTTTAACAATGTTTCATTGCAGCTGAATTAAATGTTTTGATATCTGGAGAAATTATGTAAAACCTTTCCTTAACTCATGCTGTGCCTTTTTTGTAGATATGTGTCAATTCTGTTAGTTTAATGAGAGAGATTGATGGATCTGTAGATTTGCTTAAAAAAAGGAAAACCAAACAAATTAATTGACAACAATTCATCCATAGTGCTACGTTTCTGGGGTTTTTTGGTAGTATTTTTGTTGTTATTGGTTTGCTTGTTTTGTTTTTTTTTTTGGGGGGGAGGTTGTTTGTTTGGGTTTTTTTAATGTGTGTTAGTTTTAAATGAAAAATACCCTCAAGCTTCAAAAAAATAATCTGCAAGGAAGCAGTCAGATGTAGGTCACTGTATAGTCCTGGGAAGACATAATTTTCTGATTTTGCCAAGTTAAAGTTATATGAAGCCATTTAGCTAATGTGTACATTTTGTAGAGGACAAACATTTTTTGAGTGATTCTTCAGTGAGTTAAATTCAAAGAGACTCTTTCCACAAAGATGAAATGAAGCTATATGATTGTTGTTTGCCACAAGTAGCTCATCAGACTCTAGGATACTATTACCAGAGGGGTAACTAAGGGCAGTTATTAATGATGAGCATTTTGTGGGATATTTACACGTTCAAGACCCACTTGACATATTTTCATGGCCAGTCTTTTCTATGCTTCATTAAATTAGTATAAATACCAAGAGATTAAATATCATACTGAAATGAAACAGGTCACAGCACCTTAAATGATCTATTGAAGCATCCAGCAGGCAAAAGACAAGAGGCAAAACCAACTAGTACGTCTCATACAAGTGTCACAAGTCAATTCCTGTTTGTTTGTGTTTTAATCACACCTTGCTGATAAACTCTATGTCTCTTCTATCAGTTACCTTTCACCCCTGAAGTTTTCCTGGAGAAATCTGTAAGTCTGAATAGAGACTGATGGAAACCTGTCTGTACAAACACATCAAAATCTGACCTTAAGAAAAATACCCATCCTGGTCATTCTGCATTTTGTACCCAAGAAGCCAGTACCAGCCTTACCTTACTACAGTATGTAGTACTACATACCTTTTTCACCAAAATTTGGAATCACCAGATTTTGAAGTCACCAAAGTCAGATTTAAATTTGGACAGTTGGGAGGACAAAGTATTTTTGTCTGGTGTTTTTCATAGCTATTGCATTCACTTTTTTTTCATTTCCCATAACTTCACAATATCAAATACTGCATTTCATGTTTCTTAATGAGAGCTTTGCACTAAGTCTGAAGTGCTTTGAACTCTGTATGCTTCCTTTCAGCACAGCATGGAACCTTTATGGCTAGTCTACTGATCACTAGGAAGACCAAGACGAAAGAACATTAGGGCAAATTAGGGCATCCTGGTGGAAGATAAGTTTTGTCTTCTACGACCAGTGAAGACTATATTTTATTTGCTGAATACATCAAGCCATGCTGCTGAAGTAACGTAATTGTGGATTTGCATGCAGTTGCTTTTTCTGCAAATTCCATCTCATTTACACAAGTTGTATGGGGTAACATAATCCAGGAAGCCAAGGTGTCTAAGCAGCATGTGTGAAAGTGGGGAGAAAAGGAGAAAGTAAAGTTGTTTGCCCAAGTTCAGAGTGAAATAACAGCAAACTTCTTCCTAGAGTTTGGGGATATTCTGCTATAGACTTTTGTTTGCCTAGTATCATGTAATCTTTTGTAAGTGCTTCAGTAGTTTCAGACCTTCATGCAGATCACATTTCTTGAAAGAGCAACCATTATACAATAAAAGATGTGATGGAAATCAAAGCAAAGCAGTAATAGAAAGGGCACTAATGTGAAAGCACAAGAAGAAAGCATGAGTACAAAACAACCCTGCTTGAACATTACAGGGGAGTTTTTCTTGAAATCATTTCAATCTAATTCAAGTGAGATGATGTCCTCAGAGTTTTTTCCTCTGCCCTGCCTTCTCTGCAGCATTATGCTGAATAGTGGCCATGTTAACTCACTTCAGTTACCTTGCAGTTTCCCCAAGGAACTGAACTAAGAGTACTCTCATGGCGTAGAGATTTAATTATCCCAATTAGCTTAATTAAGTGGTTCGTTTACATCTAGCACACAGGAAAGGAAACAGTATTGTTTGCATCTATTTTTAACCTGAAAATATTTCTCATTTAAAAACTTTGCCATAATACACCACTGACACAATACTTTTCAATGCCACTGGTCAGTCCTCAAAGACTTCCTTATAACACTCATGCATTGCAGAAAGGGAGTTCAGATGGCTATATCAGCTATAAAAAATCCCAGTGAAACAGCCATTTTAATAAACCAGACAGGAGCATTGTCTTTTCCTATAATATACAGTAATATAAGCCTCTGTAGGATGAAGATTTAAATAAGATAATGAACGAAAACTTTCTATGGTCAATATGAATAGTATTTTAAACTTCCTTTCAGGGTGGTCATCTACAGCTCTCTAATGCTAAGCCACATACATCCAGGGAATCTTGCCCAGACATTTTGAAGTGAGCCCCTGAGCAAGGATGGAAGGATTTTATTATTTGGCTCCCCAGTGGCAAACTTTGTGCCCAGAACGAGCTGAAAAACAATAAAAGAAGTTATTATTGTAACTGATGGAAAAAATGATAGAACAGACCAACTGTTGTTATCCTTATAGAACAAGAATGAGAGAATATGGATTCTTTTTACTGTATTGGCAATATTTTCAATTTCTGAGAACTTCTGATGACCAGAAAACTGGACAAGAGGAAATTCTAGGTCAGGACTGAGTATTTAACCATGTGGATGGGGCATACAAACCCAACCTACATCTCAGTCTTACCATGCAGTAATGTTTTACTCCAGGTTTTCTTTTGCATTCAGATGCACTTTAGCAAAAATATATTTTTTTCACCTTCTCCTTGACTTCTGATGGTGTTACATTTGTGCACTGTCTCAATGTCTCAGAAGATCAACCTTTTCTAGAAACTCTTTGAATAAATATTACCAAACTGATGGTCTGTCAGAAAGTTTGAAGCAGAAATAGAAATGAAGCTGGCTACAAATTAATATTTTCATTAGATTTTATTCAATTTAAATTAACTTCTCTTTTAACTGGGACTGGCAGTGGAGCTTTACAAGAGATATCACTGTCATTTACCTTCAGTAGCGATCAGGTTGTATTCTCTAGGGAAAAGGGTAAACCGCAAATCATTATATTCTGAGGTAAAGAACTGGAAGCTATTGAATAGAGGAATTTGAAACCAACCCAAAACAGATGTTGGAAAAGTATGAGGAGCCTTAACAGCAAAAAAATATGCTGACAAATGTATTAAAGGAAGGACAAAAACTCAAACCAAACCAAAATTCCAAATATGAAACACACATATAGAAAGAGAAACCTGGAAAAGGTCCTGAAATGACAGAAGTCTTAAGTGACCTAATCTTGGCTCTATTTTAAGGATTCTGGTTTCTGGAGACAGTGTGTCAAATTCTTGCAATGTATGCTAAAATGAACAAGGAGGATTAAATGGAAAGTCTCATTTTCTACCACTGCATCAGCAGTGTGTTACAAATAAATGCAGCATGGATGCAAATCAGTATTGGAAACAATTTACTTTTATTGCATTGAAGTAGAAATTACTGTTAAAGATGTAAGACAATTTAAAAAACACCGAAATTCAAAGCAGTAGCTTCCCTTCTGCCTGCCAGAAGACACAGGGACTTTGAAATACCTTTTAGTTTATATCTCCTTGTTTACCTGCCTGTTTTTAAGTGAAGACGGAGAAACAGAAACAAATGACTTCTCAAAGTTTAGTGAAGATTCTGCTTTCTCAACTTTATGCATGGATTGTACTGCTTAGATGTGAGAGTGCACATAGGAGTGACAGGTGGTCAGAAAATATGCTTTACTTCTGGGAACATAACAGACTTAAAGAGCTCAATCTGTTTAGCTTATCAAAATGAAGACTGAGAGGTGATTTGATTATGGTATATAAGTATCTCAGGGAGAAAATACCAAAGGTTTGGCTTTTTTTATAGCAAAGACTTGGCAAGAATTGCTGTTGGTAGTGAAAGGCAGGAAAATTCACACTGGAAATAAAACACCATTTCTTGAAAGCAGGGTGCTCTATGTGAGCACTGGAACAAAGTCCTAATCAGACATTAGAACTGGAGTCTTATTCTTCAAGTATGAGTGGAGGTTTCTATGCAATGTATGCTTTAGCTTGTAGGCAGAATATAAGGGAAATCAGGTGTAACATAACAGCCATGGCACACAGGAAATCACTTCAAGCTTTAAAGATGGTGTGTATTGTTAAATTCTGCTTAAAAATTGAAATTTTAACATTCTCTGTCTCTAAGCCTCAGCAGACCGTCCATCATGTCCCCTGCTCTTACACACCATTGAGGAGCCACTTCTTGGTCAGTACCTCCCTGCTGGTCCAGGTGGTACATTTGGTGGTCAGCCTGAGTCACATGCTCCAAAACACCTTGCTTTGTGGATGAGACACTCATCTCAGGGTCGTTTGTGCAGCTACCTTTGTGGACTAGTCTGGAGCACATATGCCCAACAGGTGGGACACCCTCATTCTGAACCCAAGAAGATGGGCTCTATGCTCACACAGTCTGATGTGTCATAGTCATTACAAAAACAGGACTGGACCATTGTCCTAATGGCCTGAGGAAGACATAGTCTGACTCTAGCCTGTGAGTGGTGGGAGGAATAGCAATTCCTTTTCACAGTGTGCTTTTGGCACTCAAAGCACTGAATTTTAAGCACAGAATTGTAAAAGCACTTCTGGGAGCAGTGACTTGGCATACCCCTCTATCCCAGGCAGACTCATTCAAATACCTACATGAGGCATGAAAATTCCCTGTAGGATACCTGTGAGGTTACCTGCTTCTTGAAAGTTATGCACAAGTTACTTCTGCTGTGCAAAGCATTCCTTGTAAGGCTAGAGCAAGATGGTCTCATGTTACACATTGCCCTCCACAGTAGTACACAGTACCTGTTGGGGAGGAAAAATCTCTTCCAGGCCTGTATTAGGTTTTAAACAAGAGGCTTTTTCTGGTGTAATTTCGTGGGAGAGCAGGCTATTGGCACAATTATATCTAAGATTGCTACTGTTTTCTGGGACTGAAATAATAACAGATTGTCAGATGCTGGGCATATGTGGGCTTCATATTCTTTTCTATTCAGCTAATCAATAAAAATAACTATGAGAACAATTTCCATGTCAAAGAGAGATTATGTTGCCTTTTCTCACTGAAAAACATCAAGTGTGGGGGGTTGGCAGTAGAAAGCAGTAACTCTAAGACATGGAAAGATGGAAATGGATGCGTTCAGGCTTGGGTAAACTGACAAGAAAGAAAGAAGGAAACGAGAATAATTAATCAAAACTGACTTAGCTACCTTAACTCATTTTTAAATGAGGTGTGTCTCATCCTGTGCTGAAAAAGATCACTGAACAAGCTTCCCCCACTGCCAAACCCCCCATCCCCAAAACAGGACTCACAATGACAAGAGTGGTGTTTCATTTCTCTCTAGATCAATTACAGCCAAAAATTTGGGTGAAAAGACAGGGATAAGGCTAGGAAGCTTCAGCTTTATAAATGGGGTAGGATGGTAAGATGTATCTTTGTGATGATCAAACATGCATCAGGTATATGTTAGGATAGCAGACCACACTAATGCTAGTGGTAGTGGCAACAGTTGCAACAGAGTAATGGTTTGGAGCCTAGCTGAAAGGAACAGCATGGAGGAAAAGTACAGTAAGGGATAGGTGAGATGAGAACTGTTTGAGAGTATTGAGGTTGCCAGCAGGAAAGACAAGCAGTGTACTTCTACTTGTTGCTTTACAAGTTTGATGGATGTAGTGAGAAAGCAAGTGGATATAATCCTTTTGGTTACATGAATATGTCTGGGGATCTCTCTGTGTTGTGACAGATAGGATCCAAGAGGAGAAGGGCATATTTTAGGTGTAATAAGACTGTAATAAGCATGTCAAATCTCAAAAAATAACTGGAATTTCTCCTTCAACAAAGAATGTGTATGCGTGAAACTGATTACAAAAGGCAAACACAAAGAAGTCTATTTTCTTTGAAGCAGATTCATTATTTAATGGCTTAATAAAATAAAATAATAATAATAAAAAGCAGATTTATACCAGTCCATTACTTTTTCCATGACAGACATGCTCTCCACGTGAGGATTTCCTGCATAACCTGATCAGAGTTCTAATCATTTAGCATTCATCACTCTTCTCCATAGATGCCTACAAGAGGTGCATTAAAGTCTGAGAGAGGTCCCTAGAATTTTAGCCTTCTCATTATAGAGAAATAAACACTTACAGGACACAAGCTATCTCCTCTTAAGTGAATACCTGGAAAAGATCAGATGAATCATAAGCCAGAAGTGTCTATTTCTCTTCATTGACTATAAAGGAAGCTGATGGTGATACAGACTCATCCATATGTTGCCACCTAGATTGCTTCCTGGGAAATGCTCAAACAATAAATTAACGACCCTCAATTTATCAGTACCAAAATTAAGCAGAAAAAGATTTTGGAAGACTCAGGTGCTCAGATATTGGTTTTAATTCAAACTTGGAAAGAAGACCAAAATCAGATACTTACCTGTAAAAGTTACCTGTAAAAGTTACCTGTAAAAGAGAATGAAGACTCCTCATAGAGTCCTAAGGGTCTGTATACTAAGGAGGCTTCCAGATGGGCTGTTGAAGGGTTGAGGGGGTAGGCTGCAAGGAAATTAAAATGATAATGCCCATGTTATGATGGGAAATGATCACAATAGAAATCTTCCTCTTTTGATGCTTTGCCATATTTCACAGTGTTGTCCTCACTTCATGGGTAAGCAAACTCTTCTCTAGTTTGGTGATGTACCTGAACTGATTCTTTTACACCAAAAAACAAGCAACCTTCCTTCCTTCCTTCCTTCCTTCCTTCCTTCCTTCCTTCCTTCCTTCCTTCCTTCCTTCCTTCCTTCCTTCC
>JANHGN010017483.1:0-18184 GCA_024605025.1 Megaceryle maxima | reverse complement strand
CTTCCTTCCTTCCTTCCTTCCTTCCTTCCTTCCTTCCTTCCTTCCTTCCTTCCCTCCTTCCTTCCTTCCTTCCCTCCCTCGCTCCCTCCCTTCCCTTTGCAAATGACAGTCTAAGTAGAAGCTGAGTTTGTGAACTCTGTTGTCTGATGCCAGCATACCTACAAGGAGACCTTCTCTAGTCTAGACATGGTCTCTATTTCAAGAAGATAGTACCTAGGTTCATAGTGATCTATGTGTCCAGCTGTCCCTACATTGGGAGGAACTGCTTTACTGCTCAAGGGTGTCTCTTACGTGGATTCCCTGCTGTGGGTCTTTCACTGGGGTGTATTTCTTCATGAAAGCCAGTTTGTTGGTGCACTTGGGGAGAATTAGGAAAAAAATGGACACATTTTTTTACCCCAGGGACTCCATTGTCAAGTCTCATAGTGGAGTCTCAACCCATAGGCTATACTTATGGTTATGACACCAGCAGTCAGATGCAAAGTCAAGAGTCCATTAACATGGATAAATTATTTGTCTGCATGGCAGTACAACTATGCTTACAAAGATTCAGCAAAGCTTTATATACTGCTGTGGGTAATTGAGACTGATTTTTTCTCCAAATCAACATTTTAAAGCTGAGATTATAATTCAGTAATTTTTGACTTTAATTCCCTATGATTGAACTACCTGAGGAAGCAATGGAAGAGAAGACAGCAGTAAAAAAAAATAGGGGAAAAAAAAACCCCAAAACAACAAACTAAAAGTGTGGCAAGACTGCAGTAAAAACCAGGAAGAAGTGTTAGCAGAACTGTTCATGATGTAATTTCAAATTGCTGGAAAAGTCCAAGTCTTCCCAGTGAAGGAGACCTTCCCCAGAAGTGGCTCTGCTTACAGAAGCAGGATGCCCTTTGGTCAAGCTTCTCATCTGTGTATCCAAGCACCATCTCAGGCAGCCATTATGGTTCAGTGAATGCAGATAGTAACAGAGCTTGCACATCACTGGAGTAAGACAAGTGGGTGGGAGTAGAAGGCACAGACTGACAAAGGGATAAATCTCTTCACATCTGGGTAGATTCTCAGGACCTTCTGGCTGGTACACAGAGCTCCTGTTTATTGGGAAGGGTATGTGTTCAGCTCCAACAGAGTATGATGCAATAGTCATCTCTCCACAGGGTTCAAAGATAGGCACTAAGCATTCATCTGAGCCAAATATCAAGTGATGGGCTACAGTAGAAAAAGGAAAATATTGCAGCTTAAAACAGATACAACAAGGCAAAGACTTCAGGGAAATTATCTCCCCCACTCTCACTTGTCTAGGTGAAATAGTTAGCTAATAAGATTGTGCATATTTTTCCTACAAGTGAAGCTGTTAATGTAAAATTAATTTACTGACCAGATTTTTTTGTATGTTTGAATTCAAAGGAAAAAGCCTAACCACATCATTATTTACTGAAATTCTATTTAACAAAAAAAATAAAATAATTAAAAAAAAAAAAAAAATTCCAGTCTGGGTTCTCTCTCTAAGTTTCTCAGCTTCCACCCCAGAACACAGCAAGCCTTTGTGCCCTCAGTGAACTGACAACAGAGGCAATATATATCTCAGGCTTTAAAAGGATTTAAAAACTTTTGAAAAGTTGAATTTTTTATTCTTCTTGCTAGTCTTGATCAATTTTAATTTGAAAAGGTATTTGCAAAACTCTCTTGAGACTCAAAAACCATAGTAATTATATCGTAATTATCTTCAATACATGAATTCAAACAGAATGGAAACTCACTAGTCAAAGAATGATAATGCAGTTTTCTCCTTGCTTATTTTGACTGAGTACATTGATCGCCCTTATTACAATCTACAGGGGAAGTAAATAGAAATAAAGTTTTTGCATTCCCCCTGAAAAAAAACCAAACCAAACTAAATTAAAACTGAGTTCTCAGTACACAAAGCAGACTGAAGGCCAGCTTGTATTGGCAGGAAGCACCAAGATAGAGGATCAGCTCCAAACCATTTAGCACTGCTTGACAGTTCAAAACAAAAGGATACAGGCTTCATGGCAGAAGACATGGTGGAAGAAATTCATCTCAGTTTGTCCATCTCTTTCTAGGTGCATCTTAAGAAGTCAGCACAAGTTCAGTACTGTAGAATACCAGCACATATGCTGAATATTTTCTGCAATCATCACCTGAAGGCTAGGCCTACAGAGGGGATCTGACTTCAGCTTTGAGCTCCCATAAATGGGTTTTGCAAAATACTCATGATCAAGAACAGATGAGTTTCCCTCCTGTCAGAGAAAAGTTATGTAGGACAGGCACATCACTGTCCAAGAGAATGTGAGAAGTACCCAAATGACATTTATTGCTCTATATCTGTGGGACAGGGACCCTCTAAATTTTTCAAAGAGGGAGAGAGAATTTTAAAGAGAAATTTTAAAGCCTGTCCGCTCCTCCTGGATGGCCAACATGGGCACCAAGATACCTTGAAACCCTTGAACATCTTCACTGATTCACGTAAGACAACGGTCATCACTGGCACACATAAAGAAATGTGACTAAGAATATATAACTATTAAAAGAATGAGTAAAAGTTTGCAGGAACCACCACTTCTGTTATGAGAGAACTAATCTCAGCCTGTTCTTCAGGTAAACTTTCCATTTTGAGGCTTTCTTCTAAGACTGGAGATTGAGCACTTCTAAAACAAATACAGGAGAATCTTAGTCCTGTGAGGAACAGGGTGTTCTACTCAACGATCTTTATGGGTCCCCTTGTGATATTCTATGAATATATGAGAAGAAAAAAAAAAAAACAAAAACAAAACACTATTGCTTACTTTTGCATAGAAAACAGGTGGAAATGAAAGGCTTCATCAGACCAGATTCATACCTCATGTGACCTCAGGGAAGAAACTAGATTTTTACTACTAATCATAACTGTTTGTGTTTTGATACTATGTCATCCCATGGGAGTTGAGTCACTGATAACAGAATCTTGCTTCTCCTGAAAATTTTATGAACTTTTCAGTGGACTGCTGCTAACTTTTGCAGGTTTGAAATGAAAGTTGATATCAGAGAGCAAAGCATCAAAATGAGTTAATATGTGCCAGAGATATGAAAGGAATACAAGAGCTTTTGGAAGCTTACCAGAGGGAAGAAAGCAGGTCTACTCATAAATAAGGAAGACATGAATTTAATAACGTTTCAAAAGTGACTGAGATAACTTACAGTAGTATCAAGTCTGTCATCAATAAGAATATACATCAAAAAGGTTGAAATATTAGGCATGGAGAAAAACTAATCAAATACCTTGGAAAATATGAATGCATACAATCCATCTGGTCTTGATCATATCTTAGGGCAATCACCTCCCAGAGTTCTATAACCTGTAGGCTTCATCTACACTTTTAAGTTACAGCAATAAAATTGATGTTGTGGCCCCATAATTGAGCGTGATTGAATTACTACAGGTAAGCATGTTGATGCATGCCAGCTAAGCCACGGGTACTGGCTTTCTGCACTCCCAACTAAGTAATGTCTATTCACTTTCACTAACAATGTAAAAACAATTTACAGAAACTAAAACAGAAAAGCTTTTTTATTCCAGTTTAAGTGTGGCATATTTCACTTTGACATAAATAGATTCACAGTTTGTCTCGTATAAACAAAAATGTTGATCTAAGTTGGGAAGCATAGAACGCTAAGGTAAAGATGAAAGTAATTTACTCAACTGGATAAAGGTAACTACTCTAGTGACCTTCAGTCACTTTTGGGAAATATTTTGTGAAAAAGAACTTTTTAGAAATTAAGGGAAGAGAAACAATATCATATAAGAAACAGCTCACAGGGCTGGATTCTTGCACTTTTGTTTAATGAGTAGATCTCAATTTTCTAACTGATCTTCTTGCTTTTTCCTCAACAAATTGTGGAATGAAACATTTTTCAAAGTCAGTGAATGCATCAAAATATGGCTCCAGTTATGCCTATGCTAGATAATACATGAACTGCTAAAGAACAATTTTGTTAGAAGTGCTAAAATTAACACAAGAGATACAGCAGATATTTTAAATTTACTTTAGTATTAAGCACCCCATTTCACAAGGTATAATCTGGGAAAATAGCTTACATTGACTCTGAATAAAAGATGCCATCTGGATTGTAAACTTGAAAAAAAAATAATTAAATGCCATAATGCATATCATCTAATGAAGCAATGAAAAAATGGGGAAAGGGGGAAAGGGTAATAAATGGCAACAGCTTAAAGGCAGTAGAAGACTAAAGAAAGCAATTGGGGCTAAGAAACAGAAAAAATAGATTAGACACCAGGAAAGTAAAATGGTAAATGAGCTTTTTTTTAAAATTTTATTTTATTTTTACCTTCTGGAATAATGTGCAGATAATCAAAGTCCTTTGACTTATTTTCCAGACTGGAGGCCAAACTCATTGGAAAGTCTTTGTTAGTGAGCTGGTTAATGGGATCTTTCAAATATTTTTCCATTAATTTTCCTTGGGGTTTTTCTCATTCTGTACCAAAGTTTCCTCAGAGCTCCAGTTATGAGATATATATAAACCAAAAAAGCCTGCTTCTATTTTTTTCGGGATAACCATGGTTCTGTGAATATACATTGCCTAATCTATAGAGCCTTTCCCTTCTAGGAGAGTGATGTTTCCAGTTGGTTGCATAAAAAGGAGGTCTTGTCCTCTATTTTTCATGCCAGCAGGTTTAGAAGGAGTAAATGTTCCAAATTCACATTTCATGAGGTGTTCCTTCCTCAGCATTTCTTTCAGGATCTCAAACCACCATTTCTTGTACCTATTGCAGAGACAGGAGTTTCTCCATAGTAACATGTGTGTAAATAAGATCAATTTTCTCCTTTTTCGTTTTTCCCCAAACTCAATCAATCTGTCCAAAATTTCACACATATATTTTTTTTTTCTAGCAGATTATACTTTAAAAGAAAGTTATAGAAGAAGTCAGACAGGTTATTTATTAGGAGCTGAGCTTGAAGAAAAATCAGGAGTACTGCAGTCTGGAAAAAAGGAAAAAAAATTTTGAAGGACGAGTGTATCTCCAAAATTACAGTGTATAAGCCCAGAGCCTGCTTGATTCAGCAAAGTCTAAGCAAGATCTGGTACGTCTAGCTGTGTAGAAATAGTTGAGAAATTATTTTTCCAAGTTAAATAGTCCAGATTTTTATGAAGGTGTCTCCAGTGAGACAGATTAGGAATGACATTGTGTGCTGTGTGTTATGGTTGTTCTCAGAAAGGACATTCAGTTGTGAAGACAGAGAACATGCCCTCCAGAGCAGACTAGTCTGAAACCAAGACTTTTCAAATGCTGGACTGAATACAAGTTTCAGAATTTCCCATTAAAAAAAAAAAAAAAGGAACAGTTTTCAAGGTTTCTCACAGAGTATAATGACATTGTGAAACTGTTCTAGTTTTGCTTCATTCAGTGTCTTTTTACTAATTTTTTTCTTATAACTATTGATGAGAACTATGATTAACAATCCTCTTTTCTTTTTTTTTTTTTTTTTCCCCTACATGTAAAGATCTTACCTGTTCAGTAATGAGTAGTTTGACAAAAGTATGGTTTTTATTTCACTAACCATGGGGGTGGACATTAGTTCCACATTACAATACTTACTTAAGTGTCAGCAGTGTCAGTATGTACACTGCAGACCTCCTGGCACTGCCCACACTGAAGTATCTAGTGCCATTTGAAGTCCCCTGGGGTATATGAGCAATCTGCACAGGGCAGTCAGTGAGGAGACAGCACATAGGAGAGAGTTGAGAGAGTTGAGATGTTGTCAAGTAGCAGTCCAGGCCAGCTGGGAGGCCCCAGGGCATCCCAAATGACCATAGCTGCTACATTTAGCTAGCGAGATTGCTCTCCAGGATCTTTTGACTACATTGAATCCTTTGTAAGGTTGGACATTTGGTGCACATATAGAAACTGAAATTTAGGTGTCTTAATCTGGAATGAACCTCATCTAAAGGGCAGGATCCTCATGCTTAACTTTAGGCACCTTGTGCCATTTGAGCTGTTCTGACATATCAAAGACACCTTCATGGAGCAAGCAGATATAACAAAAGGCACACAGATAGCTCATGTCACAGTGGAAGGACAAATGAAGATTAAATAGGATCCCTAAAATGTGTCACATGACACTAGACATCTAAATTTAGTAATCTGAATCCACTCTGGGTGTCTATGATACCTGGAGATTTTTATTTTTTATTTTTTTTAAATCTTATTTGCTACTCAACAAATTGCATCATATATCTTGGATTCACTTTGTGGCCCAATGCTATCTGAGATGACCAGACTGTCCCACCTGGCCTACCATTCCATTGGGAAGCAGAAGCCTTACCTCAGATGACAGAGGGTGCCTATATCATTGACTAAATGAAGTCCCCTTTTTGTCCTAAGGCTGAACTCTAAAACAAACTAAATGAATTACACTTCAACTACTCCTAGTTTCTCTGATTTGACTATGAGGGGATTTTTCACCTACCCTAGCTGTCTAGTACCCAAGATGAATCCCACTTAGAGTGCCAGACAATTTTTAAGTAGCTGCTGCTCCTAAATACTAAAAAAAAAAAAGTTGTGGGTGTTTTGTAGTTATGATGTTCTCAAGTCAGAGTTTGCAATAACTAATACAAAATGCATTATGAAATATGCAAAATCAATGGCACCACAAAATGATATAAAAATATTCAGGTCAAATTTGCTCTATGTCATAACATTAAAAATTAACATACAGAATTTTTAAATAACAGTGTCAAGACATTTATTTTTTAATTGTTCCTCAGTAACTTTTGCAAAATTGTTACCAAGTAATGTTTTGAAAATGCATTTTTGACAGTTCCACATTTTGAAGGAAGTAAAATAATACAATGCAATGAGCTGCCAATATGGCATTTCTGTCAGGTCCCTAGTATCATGTGCATACTCTGTTTACAAGCTACAGAGTAATTGAGACTCAGCCACAGTGATTGGTAGGTAGGTGGTTATTGTTGATTTCAGAATTTCTCATTTTTCTTGTAATAACTGTGAGCAGTAGTTTTGAGATGTCATGTTTCTCCTGCTTAAGGATACATCAGAGAAATCAAATAATAGAATAAATGTAGGTAGAAAATTTCAAGGAGGTGATCATCATCAGTAAATACAAAATTCAGAATAGTAAAGAGCACAGTACCAGTGAAATTTTTGAAGGTGTGTAATTATTGGCCTAATAATGTTCACCCTGGACTAAGCAGTAAATAACTTACTTGTTTCAAGAGCCAGAGTGTTACATGCTTTGAAAAAAAACCCTCACTGATTGGGGAGAGATGGAGAGAGAATGAGAGGTCTAAATGTGAGGTCATCTGACTTCAGAAATTGAGAGAATAGGTTTATTTTTGAAGGCTGTTTCAAGACTTTCTTACAGGGGAAACATGTAGGTAGAAGATGGAAATTTCTTCCTACCACTAAAATTTCCCTTTAAATTATGGTGGCTTAGATCTGAAAACTCACTTCAGATTTTTTTTTTTTAAAGCACTGGAACAGGCTTTAAGCACTGGAACAGGCTCCCCAGGGAAGTGGTTGAGTCACCATCCCTGAATGTGTTTAAAAATCATTTGGATGTGGTGCTCTGGGATGTGGTTTAGAGGTGGGCTGTTAGAATTAGGGTAGTAGGGTTAGGTTGAGGTTGAACTCAATGATCTTGAAGGTCTTTTCCAACCTGAGCAATTCTGTGATTCAGCTCAGAACCAATAGTAAAATTAAGGTGCAGTGTTTTGAAATACCTTGCACTGCAGTAAATGAGCACTTACTGTGTAGCAACCAAACTGCAGAAGTTGTATATTCCCACAGATACGTTGCTCCAGGTTTTTCAGTTAGTGGGCTAGAAAATTCATTGACAGGGACACTGCAAAGCATTCAGTTTTGAACTCCACCCACCTTCTGGGTCCATCTCCCTCATCCCCAGTGAGGCATCTCTGCAGGGGACTGTCATTCTGGTTAGATGGATTTTCCTCAAGATTGTAATGACAGGAGCTGGATTTGTATCAATGCAACTGGACTTTTTGTTTCATTTTCTTTTAAGAAGGCCCAAAGATGGCTGCTGACTAAAGAGCAAGCTTTAAGTTTTCTTCTTTTGTTTGTCTGCAAAGAAAGCTTCTGCACTCTTGCTGAGGAATGTTTGTATATCTGAATTGCCTGTGCTAGGTTTTTCATGCTCCAGTAATGACATCCAGCTTCTCACTCCTTAAGCACTTTCCAGTGAGACTACCAATAGAGCCATACATATTTATCAGTTATTTGTCTTGATTTCTCACCACTTATTTTAGACAATAATTATTTGTACTGGAACAAAATGTGACTTTGGAATGTATTTTAACACGGTAGACAAAAGAAGGACTGAAGACTTCTAGTTTTGAGTTCAGTGATAAAAATCACCAAGCAGAAGCAAAATGAGACCCTGAAGCCCAAAGGACAAGACCTAGCTAAAAAGAGCAGTGCCTATTAATTACTGAACGTCCATTCCCTCTCTTCCCTCAACAGTACTAAAACAGTGGTATGGACAACTAAATTAAAAATAAACAGTCTATACTTCAAGTTGTTAATTTAACCTTGATAGTGAAGGCTTTCTCTAGGTTTACAGGCTGGGATACATAAATACAGAGTGATTATTTGGTGAATGCTCAATATAAATTAGAACCATCTTTCTGCATTCAGCAGACAGTATTCTCAGGACATAATTTCCTCATCTGCAGTGTGATTGATGACATCCCTGTCACCTTTAGGATGTTTGTTCGGCCAGCCCTGAGCTTTGCATCCAACTCTGTCCCTCCAACCAGATGGCACAGAACATGACTGCCATGCCTCAAGTGGAGCTTCTTGTTTCTGTGTCATCCCTGTCTTTTGTATGGGGAGTGAGGCTGGAGATGGGAAAAAATACTTTGTCAGTAAGAACTCTTGTCCAAATGATGTGTAGACATCCTCATCAAAACACCTCTTAGTTTTATGTGAGTCAGGGGCAGCTGACAGTGGTAACAAATCAGTTCAACTGCTAACTATGAAGAAGACATAAAATGTAAAAGTAGAATTGTCAGGTGAGGGCAAAAATATTTCCTTCCTGTGTAGGCTGTGAGATCCAAACATTTCACACAAATATATTTAACTCAGGAAGAATTCATATCCTTCTGCCTGCTCCCATAGTTTCTCACTGTTAGAAATTGAGACAATCACTACTGTCCACTCCTCTCATTTATCAACGAGAGACTGAGACAATGACCATATTAAGCCCTACTTTAGAAAATTCACAAGAAACGGTGACTATGCTGTGAACCAAACTGTATCTTAAGCTGTGTATTAGTGCCTAGTCCTTTGAACTAAAAGCCTACACAGATTTTTTTTAGGCAGTTCTCCCACAGTTAAGAACTCATTTCTCACCTGCATTATACGACAATCCTCTACGGTTTGCTGTTCTGGTGATACTCTGGGAATGTCTATCACAGCATATTTACCTGGTAAATATGGCATTCCATTGCCTGGAAGAAGGCACAGGCTTCCTGTTAACTAGCAACATGGGCCCCATGACTTCTCAGGCATTGTCTGGACTTTTCTTGGTCTCCCTGGAAATTTATTTTAGATACTAACAGCAATTATTAAAATAACCTACTTTGCTTTGGCTTTTGCTTAGTGTAGTACAGTTCTCCAACATAACTCTTAATGCTATATATATATTTAGAATACCATCTACTAGCAGTAAAACAAATAGTTCTCTCATGCAGAATGATATCTGATATTAGAAAGAAATGCTGTTTGGAGGACTCCAGGCATGGGTTGATAACATAGGCCTTGAAAGCACAGGCAAAAGTTGTGGCCCCAGGGCTATAAGTAGATCACCAATGGTTGATCGCTAGTCATCAGAGGAGTGCAATCTTGAGATAAGATTGTTTTAGAAGTAACTTCTGTCTGACAACAGTCAATACTATTGTAGTATAGACAGTAAATTTATATGTAGTGTGGGCTTGGAGACCAGTGAAGAAGGAGAAGGGTTTAAAGGTTGTTGTCAAACAGAAAAATTTACCTCAAATGTATCCAGAGTTGAGGAGGATGAAGTGATCAGTGTTGCACTCCAACTGGAGAAGGACATGCCTGCATGCCCCCAGAAGCCAGCAACCTCAGGGCCCTTTGGGGCAGTGGGAGTGTGGGTACCAGAGAGAGGTAGATATTAGAAAGTTTGTTTATATATCATTTAATGCTATGTAATTTGAACCATTGGTGTTAGTATCATTGTAATTGGACTGATAATTCTTTGACTACACTGGTAATACTAATTAGAATAAGAATAAATTCTTGTCTTTTCCTGTATGATATGTTCATTTTGCCCATAAAAAGACTTTGAGCATACCTAATTACTGAGAATTTAAGCAAGTTATTATGTAACTTGGATGCAACAAGCTGCTAACCCCATGTATCCCAGAAGCTCTTGAGCACCTTTCCTACATCTAAGGATTGCAGCCTTCTGCTGCCCTGATGCTGCATGGCAGGATGTTGCAATTTGTTCAACATAATGTTGGCAAGAGAGAAACTGAAAGTCTCAGAACTGTAAGCAAGAAGAAGCAAGAGACTGAATGAGTGACTACCTTACCTCGGGTGCCACAGTTCTTAAACACCTTTTGCAGGGTAGTGCAAATGCAGCAGGGGTATAGGTGATAGGTAAAGGCCTACTGCATCATGCTGATAGAGAACGCACACTATTGGCAGCCCCATTCTGAGCCACGCTGACCTCCAGCTACAGGTTGCCTTGGAGCAGGCTGTGACATTCTGGAGGAGTAGGGCCACTGCAATGACCTAGCATTGATCGTGGAGCAGAAATATGTTCATTTCCATGTCTTCACTTGGTCCAGTATTGGGTGAATGAGCTTCTCAAGGAGCTGGCCAAGCTCAATTCTTTCTAGCATGTGCTCAGTGATTTATCTTTGGTGAGTCCACTGTGTGTCTCATTCTAATAAGGTGCACACCATCATGTGCTGTGTCTGGCTGAATGTGTTCTGCAACACTCAGGACATCATTTAGGAAGAGCATCCTACTCAGGTCTGTTAGGATGCTTGTAGGAGAAATATTCTGACCCAGCTATCAGGGAGAAGGAGAAGGAGCAGAAGGCCACAACAAATACAATTTTGATGGGCCTGATCCTTGATAAATGTAGTTGGAAATTTAGTTCAGAAATCTGGAGTCTTCCTCTTATTACAAAATGTCATCTTGTACAGAAGATTTGTGTGGAGGGTGTGATGATGTTGTTCTCAGACAATGCCTGAGAAGTTTACATAAGGAAAAACTTCTTCACTGTGAGAGTGACAGAGCACTGGAGCAGACTGCCCAGAGAGGGAGTCTCCTTCTCTAGAGACTCTGAAGACCCATCTGTTCCTGTGTGGCCTGCCCTGGGTTTTCCCTGTATTGGCGGGGGGGGGGTTGAACTTGACGATATCCAGAGGTACCTTCCAACCCCTGCCATTCTATGATTCTCTGATTCTCTGATACTCTAAGCTCAATAGCAGCACTTATTCCCTAAGCAGAAACAGATGGTGTTGGGTCCATGGATGCCTGCCAGGAGTTCATCAGCTATATGTTTAGGTAGCTCAAGCCACTGTTTGTCAGATCAGTTTGTTGGCAGAGTGAGGAGCAACACCACCATGGTCTGCTGCACATTTCACAAGCTGCTAGTGCCTGATGTGGCTGAAGGTAGGCCAGGTGCTCCACTGGTCCCTACCTAGCCTTAAGCAGATTTGAGAGATTGCTTAAGCAACAACAGCCTCTGGGGGTGGAAGGGACACCTGAAATCCTTCTTCATGTAAGTGCAATGCAGTACACATTCCACAAACACCATGCTGTCTCTGTATTGTCCACAGACTCTCCACCTAAACCCCTTTTCTTGATACATCTTACATTCCCCTATCCTCACTGCAGAGAACAGAATCCTCTCTTGATCATCCTGAGGCCAACAGCAAAATGCTCAATCTAACCAGCTTACAATAGAGATCTCTTCTCTTGGCTAAGGTAACTTCTTCTGTAAGAAACATCTCAGTGATGAGGGTGTGCAGGTAACTTATTTCATGCTAAAAAATATCTATTTCTCTCTCTTCCAAAAAGAGATAGAAATGTCACTTCCCACACAGGCCTCCCTGGAATGAGGCCTGTCTTGGAACACCTCAGACAGGCATAACTCCTGAAAGGGTGAATCTTGCAGGCTGCTTCAGTTGTAAAGTAAACAGGGACAAGAGTATTCTCATCAAGGAACTGACTAATAGTGGAGGGTAATCTACTTAATTATGGTCCAGTGCAATCATAGTCATATTATGAAGTGTGAGAAAACTACTTTTCTTTCAAAAAGAAGTAAACTGGCAGTACGGTATATCAGTCACACAGTCCACAGGTAATAAACCTGTGGTTTTAAACAAGGTTTAGGTTCTAAACAAGATATTGTTCCTATTGGAAGAATTAAAAAGCTAGAAAAAAGGTTTGGTTTGTCTTTTTAAATAGAAGCCCACCTCTTTTGTTTACAACAAAATTCTGAGATTATTTCTTTATTTTGGTCAAGCTTTGAATAGAGACATTCTTGTTAGGATTAGCTCAGTCTTTATGTCCACAGGGATAACTGATTGCCAGACAGGCTATCCCTGATTTGTGAGGCCAGCTCATATTAGTCATAGTCTTCTGGAGCTGCTGCAGCATCATCTAGAATACACTCAGAACATTCACTCAGAATAGTAATAGTTCTGCACACCCACACTGGCTTGCTGCAAGGGAAGCAAATGCAGAGCCTCCATAGTTATGAGCAAAGACCTGTACTGGAACTAGCAATGTCACAAAAGATCTCTGTGCCCTAGACAGATGTGTACATGGGGCCAAGTACAACTCAAAACTGGAGGGAGAAACACGTTCCTGAGTCTGGTATCTGATACATTCATTCACCAAACAATCACTGGAAAAGCAGAGGCAGTGTTATTTCAGATGTGGTTTTCAAGAGTTATGAGAATGTCACAGAAAGTCACAGAAGACAGTCTTGGATTAAGTGATAAAAGCTTTTCTAAAGAGAGAAAACTTTCATAAACTAGGAATACTGATTAGGAAATTCAAATGACCTGAGAAATCAGGGACTTGAAGTTACTTAGGATTTATACAGATCAAAGTTACTAAAAACTGTCAGGAATGTGCATGACAAGCAAGCTGTAGGCTTCCTTGCATTAGTAATCTCCCCCTCCTTCCCAAGAGAGGTATTAGGAAGAAGCAGAGAGCTTGGAAAGAGTGAAAAAAAAAGCTAGATCAGCTCAGGCTATGACTATATTACTTGCCTGGGAGCACTTCCAAGTTCCTTGGTCTGGGTGTATGCTTCTAATATGTCCCAAATCCCATCCCTTCCTCTATTCCAAACACACTCTGATTATTATGATGAGGCAAGATTTAAGAAATATATGATTTGAATCACTGAAGGATCAGGATCCCTGAACATATTGCAGGTAAGTTTGTACACGGCCAAAGAAAGATCGAATTTGCCATGGTGGACATAAGTTAGGTTTAGTTTATAATACTGAAAAAACAACAACAAAGAAACAGAAGATTATTCAGCTATCAGATAGGGAGAACAAGACAAGAAATGGGACAATAATGCTATATAGATACATGGAAAATATTTAGGACTGTTCTTGGTTTACTGTTTATAACATATACCACAATGGTGAGCAGGGATGCAAGGATGCAAAGGCCAATGACCTCTGGCTGGAGATAGAGCAGTCAGAATGAGGATAGGAAAATGGAAGTCATCACAAGCAAACTGAAGTGGCACTCAGACTATGCTGATAGCAGTAGTGCAAAGATTATTGAACTGATGTACCCACTTTGCCAATAAGTAGTCTAACCATGCTTTCAGGACAATGAATTCCTCTTCTGGTAGAGGGAATCAGGGGCATTGGGAAGAGCTGTGGTGAAAATACCACTTCTTTTAAACCCCAGGTGGCTGCCAGCAGTGGTTTAAACTGCCTTCATGCTGCACTTCCAAGTCAAGGGTAGGGGGAGGTTATTCTCAGTTGGCTCAGAGGGCAGACACTGCCTTAATAAGCTGATTGAAGTCAGCAAAGACTGTAATATTAGATAATCTCTATGGCTGAAACTGGATAGAAAGAAAGAACTACAAACTAAAGCACAACACCTGAACATTTTGACATTAAAAGACTCGGGAACAGATGGATATGAATTGACTGTGAATAGGCAGAGGCTGGAGGCTAAAAGGTTTTTAGACATCAAGACAGAGCAGTTGCAAAGCAAGCTTCCAAAATTATATAGGGAAAAAAGAAAAAAAAAAAAAACAAACTCAAAACCCTAGCTAATTTGCATTTGAGACTTGTCTGGATTATGAATGAGTCCATAAGGAAATAACTAAGGACAGAAAAAAAGGTAATGAAGAATTTGCTGGAAGATTTTTCTTCTTTATATGCAGTTTCTTATAGGCTCAGCTTGTATGATGTTCCTGCAAAGGTATCAAGGTTGAGGGTCAGGGCAGTCCACTAGACCTGTAACAGTTGCTCTCTGTTAACCCCTCTCCCTTCCCATAAGGGAGAGAGACTTAGTGAATAGAAAAGAAAACTAGAACAGCTTTAATGAAAATAATAATAAAAAAAATAGAATGTATACAAATATACAAACCAAATATCGAACCCAAGCCCCCCTGATGGCAATTACATCACCATCATCACTGATGCTGTAGAGAAGACACTGGGAAAGCCCAGACTGGACTCAGTAGCTGATGGGAGCTCTGTTCAGGAGCTGGATTCTGGTACTGGATTCATGAACACACAGATTGGGATTGAAGGCAGAACAGACTGAGTCTTCCTCAGATGCCAGCCATTGAAGAAGAGAGGAAGAAGAGCTTGATTCTCCTGATCCCTCAGCTTTATACTGAATATGATGTATATGTGATGGAATCCTTCGTTGGTCAATTTAGGCTCACCTGTCCTGTCCACTCCTCCACACAGGTGCGGCCATTTACTTTCTGTACCCTCCAATGTAGTATACAAGATCCAGCAGTGGCCTTGGTCTGTGCACCAATCCTTAGTACTAACTTTATAAACACCGAACATTACCACTGCTAGAAACAGACAGTGTCTATAAAAACATGCTGCTAACCTCAGGAAGTGCAGTTTGTTAGAAGAGAGTAAGATGAAAACTAAAATCACTGAACAGAATTAGTCCAGTTTTAACTCAGACCAGGGCAGGTGTGCATGAAGGTGTTAAGGGACTGTACTGTGGTCACCCTTGGTGGAATGGGCTGTTCTGCACAACAGGAATAAACCAAGAATACTTCCAGATTAGGACTGGGAAGCACTCAAGGATGATACATGAGGCAGCAGACAGCCCAATGACAGTCCCACAGATTTCTATTTCTTTTTTTCTTCATACTTTTCAGATTATTACTGTTGAAAAATATTTGCTGCCTTTCTCATGTGATGTGGAAACTGGTGATATGCTTTGAAAAAAAATCTTTTTTGGGGGTTGGTATGTTAAAGTCATGAGTGATACAAATCACATTGTCCTCAAAATGGCAAGTTGATGGTCTGATGTTGCTTGAATTGGTCATCACAAGTTTGTTTCCTAGGCAGAACCAGGAAAAGAGACAGAATGTAGGAGCATTCAGGAACTTCTCACAGCCTCCAGTCCTCTTTGGCTTCCTGGACCTGGTCCATGGGCATGGAGAGCTTATGAAATCCTAGGAAAAGAGAAGGTGAGTAGGAGTCTAAAGTTTGGTAGTGGTTGTGGAGAGTGGAGTTGAAGTAACCCACTTCCATGATCATTTGTTAAGTACACTTGTGTATTCAAAATAATTCCTTTTTTAGCTTATGCTGGAGGGGCTAATGGATTTGCTAAAGAGATGTCAGTAGCAATAAAGATCTGAATGGTGTTGTCATAAGTGATAGCTGTTGATCGGATGATTCTTTATTTCACAAGACAGTATCTCTATTGACCATGTTCTTTCATAGCTGTGACTTTGGTTGCTTCCCAACATATTATGTATGAAGTAGATATTCCAAAGTCTCCTTTGCAGACAGGCTAGAGAAGCTTATTTTCACACTAGAGCCTTGTAATGAATTCTCAGTTCACATGAGTGCCAAGATATTACTATTGGAATTTACTTTATATTATTACAGGACACACTCTCATCTATATGATATATAACATAAATCTGTTTATTTCAGTCATTTTCTAAACTGAATCAAAGTGGTGTAGGGCCTGTGTCCATCCCCTTTTTTAGTCAAAGATAGAGGTTTCCATTTAAGCCCGTCAAAAAAAAAGTTCTTGTTTTCATTTTTACCCTGCTGATGAGTATGAAACATAGTGTAACACACATTGGAAGTTAACTGGTGAAATGAGGATTATATTTTTGGGGGGTCAAGTCACAGAATAATTGATTATGCCAGCATTCTCAATATATTGCACCTCCATGGGATAGACAGTAATATCTCTCACTCCTGCACTAATATCTTGCAGCACCATTCAACAAACAATGAATTTGAGGCCATTGCTTACTCTGAGCTACAATAGCTTTTCAGAACAATCAGATGACATCTCTGGGAATCCATGTCCACTTTTTTGCTGGTATTTGATAAATAGCTTATGTATATATTCTCAAGCAATAGACTCAGACCCCCTGACATCCTCCCAAGAGGTTGGCACAAGTCTTCCAGCAGTCATGTTTCCTGATAGTTGTAATCCATTCTACTAATTTTCTAGAGACCCAAGACATTTATTAGAATTTATAGGAATTTAACCCATCATACAGAATACATAACAAAATCGTCACTATAAAATTTTGTAAGAAACCTGAAAGAAATCCTACAATACTTTCATAGATTTGAAAGCAATTTCTTTAAACTCTTCAAGGTTTTATCTTAAAGTTCATCTAGACATAAAGAAAAGACTGAATTCCAAGAGGCTTTCCATGATAGAAAATGCCACCATTTCCATATGGCTATTCCAGAGATTCCTTTTATTTCTTGGTGTAAAATTAATTAATTATTAGGTCTACTAAGATAATTTTTTCCGAGCTGGATCAAACCTCATACAGATTTCTCCTAGTCCATACCTAGATGAAGCTCATACAGGAAAGAAAAATAATCTCCCAGCCACCAATCCTGATTTATTCCTTAGAATGATTATGGTTATCATATGGGATTGAACTCTTCACAACCTACTGAATTTTACTATCACACCACCCCATGTGAGCTTTACCTATATTATTATAAGGACATTATGCTTTGCATAATGATAACAAATACAAACACTGATTTCCACAACCTCATCTTTGCAGGATGCCTTGGCTTCTGTCTGTTAGTATTTTGTTAACTACTCTAGACCAGGGCAGTTCAACACTTGCAATGAAATCTTCAGGAAAGCATGGGGTGATCAGCTACTCTATACTTTAAATCATAAATCAGAGACGTGTCTAAGAGCAGCAGGAGTGAGTTCTCAACAGCCAGAAATCTTGTTTTTTCGTGATATTTGACCCTCACCCTTGCTCATGTGAAATCATGACTGGAATGTTGTTATGGATGGCTATGTACTATTCAGAAGAGATAGACCAGCAAGGCGAGGCAGTGGTGTTGCTCTCTATGTGCGAGAGCAACTGAAATGTATTAGGTTCTACCCAGGAGGAGAGGTCAGAACAGGTTGAAAGCTTGTGGATAAAAATTAAGGGACATGGAAAAGGGAGTAAAACTGTTCTAGGTGTCTACTACAGACCACCAAACCAAGAAGAAGGTGCTGACGAGGTCTTCTACAGTCAAATGGAAGTGGCCTCTAGAACATTCTCCCTGGTAGTCATGGGTGACTTCAATCACCCTGATATTTGTTGGAAAGCCCACACAGCCCAGTCCAAAAAGCTCTTGTGGTGTATAGATGATAAATTCCTGATGCAGGTAGTGGAGGAACCAACGAGGAGAGGTGCATTGCTGGACCTTGTATTAACTAATAAGGAAGGACTGGTTGGGGGCATTAGGATTGGGAATAGCCTAGGCAATAGTGATCGTGATATGGTAGAGTTTAGTATTATACGAGGGGGAAGTAGAGCAGTAAGTAGGATTACAACCCTGGACTTCCACAGGGCTAACTTTGAACTCTTCAAAGATCTGCTTGCAGGAATCCCATGGGCTAGGACTCTGGAGGGTAAAGGAG
>JANHGN010017482.1:76702-91670 GCA_024605025.1 Megaceryle maxima | reverse complement strand
AATATTAATAATAATAATTAAAAAAAAAATTTTTTTTACATGGAAAACTTGAACACAAACTACTAAAGCCTGGTGAAATTATAAACCATCAAAAAGAATATTAGTAACATAAAGCATAGATTTTGCCAGATCTAGTCATAGCCTCAAATGAGACCGTGACAGCTAAATGAGCTTCCAGAAGCTAAACATAACTCCTGGACGTCACAAGCCTGATGAAAGCAGGGTTTACATCTTACTTCCAGAAAAGATGGGGAACTGTGTTAAAAATCAGAGTTCCCTTCTCTGTGAAAATAATGTGGAATGAGAGAAAAAAAACTTGTGAAGCATGTAGCAGTTCTGACATAAAGCAGAGATTAAAACACTGGAAGTGAAATCCTGACTCCTGTCAGGCTGGATATTGACTTCAGCAATTTGAGACCTCACTCTGCATCTCTACCACAAGGTAAGGAAAAAAATTCTACTTGATTCCTTGAACTGTTCTCTTTCAAGTTGTGGTTTGTTCACTTCTGCTTTGAACTTTGCATCAGTTGTGTGTTCAATGGGAGCTGTTTCTCATTTGTTTCATTTCATAAACAGCAGTACACTGTGGCTGTGGGGCTTGGCAGGGAGGGAGAAAGCAAGGCCAGCAGTGTGCCTGCTCCTTCTGGGCTCTGCAGAGAGATCAGAAAAGCTTTTTTTGAGGCTGCCATAGCCATGTGAAGTAAAGATAAACATTATGCAACTCTTACCATAGAGAAAGAGAGCTTATGGAGAACAACATAAGATGGAACTACTTCAGAAATATCAACCACGAGTGTGGTTCTCAGTGCAGTGCCCATACAGAAAGACCTCTTTTGTTCCAGGGTGTGCAGGGAGCACAGGAGTTGTGCTATTGTCTCATGCCACCCTGCATGGAAGAAACACAAGACTGTGAGTCCCAGCTACCCTTACATAGAACCACAGGGTACCTCATGGCTCGTCGGGAGGAAGAGAGAGAGGGAGGGAGGTCACTGCACCCAGACAGCTCTTCCCATGTCTGGCAACATGCAAGTGGGCAGCAGCCATGGCCAGATAGTGCTGGAGGCCTGTGCCTCCAGGTTGCCTGGGAGCAGCATGGGGTGAGGTGCTGGTGCCCATGCACAGGTGGATGGTGCAGTTTGAGGGTAGTCATCAGGGACAGGAGGAAGTGAAATAGCACCTTACATTTGAAGGACAAGATATGGGAGGAACCTGAAAAAGGATACCTTAAGCCTATGCATCAGGAAAAGCCTTTAAATAATAGCGATGATTGATGCATTGATTTTTCTAGGAGAACAATTGCAACCTAGTTGCTAGAGACCATTTAAAAATGGAACAAGACTGGTTTTGTATGGTTTAAGGTAATGGGTAAGACAGCTCATGAAGGGCTTGTGCCTACATGAGTGGCAGCCTAGGTGAACTCTGGCCCTTGAAAGTCATTGAGAGTTGCTATGCACTTCTACAGATCCCAGTCCTACCACAATAACCTTCATTAATAACACTGGCTAAAATGTCCCAATCCCTATTTAGTCTTTGCATTATAATGAGCCTAAATAGGCAATCTAGTATTTAACCAAAGCTCCCACTGATTTCAGTGGCAGCTGGGATTGCACAGCAGCTCTGAAAATCAGCCTATTTATATTTAGCTGTTTAAATATGGAGATAGGAACCTAATTTTAGCTGCTCAAATTTGAAAATTTTGGCCTTAATATACTCTATGATTCTTTTTTTCCCATTACTTTCATTAAAATTTTGAGAAAAATAGGACTATTATGGACAAATAGGGAGATTATATTTTTATCCCCAAAAGATTGCAAATGTCTCTTTAATGACTTCTTAAAATAGCTGTAGCTTCCAAACCAGTGCATTTGAATTAACTTTATTTACACTGGTTATATTAAGGGCAAAAAATCTATCATGCAAAGGTTTTATATCCCTTGGCTTAATTTCAGAAAATTTTATTTTATTTCCTGAAAAATAAAAGTTTGACCATCGCTTCAGGCAATGTTAGCTTTCAAAAAGGAAATGTATCATTACAATTTCTTTTTCTGAAAGTTATGATAGCAGTCATACTGTGATGCATGTACTCGGTCTAATTTTTTTTTTTTTTTTCCCCTCTGGTAACTTAATTGTATTATACTTTGGAGAATATTTGTAATACAATAATCCAACTGAATTGTTGAGGCCCACTTCTTCACCCCTGCAGCTTCTTGTAGATTTCACATAAAGACACTGAGAGATAGACTTCATAAGATGAATCAGCTGTGCTACAGTACAATTTTCATTTAGATCTCCCGTGCTTTACAAATAGAGGATAAAAATACATGGTTTTTCTTGACTGTTTCTTAATAAATTGATATAAAGAATGGTGACTTCCTAAGAAGTGAATAGGCACCTTTGTTATTTGGCTGGAACACCTCACCTGACTTAACAGACACAACTTCCTCAAAAGCCTTGGAGCTGTTGTGGTCTTTGGGAGTGACCCGTGACAGTGCAAAAACACTTTACCTCTTCCAGAGGACTGCACCAGCTGATAAGACTGTGTACATGGACCCACAGCCTTCATGACTGTGCATGGACCCCATCTGTTTTACTGATCATGTGGATGAATCACTTTTGTTTTAGTTACTGTGTGCGTGTACCTTATCTGTTTTAGCAAGAAGTCAGGTAGGTAAGCTAAAACTTACCATCACCAGAAATCAAACCCAGGATGCCTGCTGGCCAAAGGGAAGAGGAGTGCCTATTGCTATTCTCTCTGCTTTGCTCAGCCCCCAGGCAGTAAGGTTTTAAACCACCACAGCTGCTTGGTACGTAAATATATTGTATTGATGTCTTTAATAAAAGAACAACCACTACCAAAAGAGCAGTAAGAAGCATTATTCCTTTTTCCTTCATTCTTTCTTCCTCTTTCAAATTTGCTATTCTCTCTACAGACACCATTGTTTATCTTTTTTTGGTTTTCGTGTTTTTCTCCCATGATGGCTGATCAATCAGCAATTCTTTCCCTCTAGATCCTTCACCTTCTTTCACTCTTTCAAACAGATTTCCATTTCTTCATATGAGGCTGATCCCCCTAAGATATAAGACTGAATCATCCCCTTCATGTAAGACTGATTCATCCGAGTCTATGATTACTGTAGGCCTTCCTTATGCAATGAATGTGAAAGCTACCCTCCCTGATTGCCTCTCTTTAAAAGTCATAAATTTGCAGGCAGAGTACCCTGTCTGTAAACCCCTGGGAATCTTTGTAAACTGAATGCTGATCAGAGCTTTTCATGGAACCGTGGACGTATGCTCAGTCACACAGTATCACTAGAGCAAGTGGTCCATGTATTCAGAATGGGAGAGCTGCATGTGACCAAGGATGAGCTGGAAATTGAAGGAGAGAGGGAGGAAGGGAAGTGGTCTGTTTGTTAAAGAGCCTTGGATGACCATTTGAAGAAGCAGGATATCCCAAAGGCTGTCTTGTGAGATGGAAAGGAAGAAAAGCAGAGATGGGATAAATCAGGCAAAGGCACTTTTCAGATATGTATCAAAAGACTCATGGATCTTCACCCAAACTAAAGAGAGATCAAGAATCCTCAGTAGTTCCCCAGTTCCTCCAATTATCAGGGTCACAATTCCACAGTCACATTTTAAAGAAGCAGTTAATATAATTTCTGTAGTGGGGCAGTCAGAGAAGAGCTTACATTTTAACTTAACTAATGTTAATACCGCCACATGGAGTTCTTTGGCGAAGTTGATCTTTTTATTAAGTACTATGTAATTTTTGATGTACAAAATATTTTTTATTGTACTTTTCTAACTGCCTTTCTCCCTCACTTCCTTTCTCATGTTTTCTGCCTTGGAATTGTTCAGGATCTCCGACGCTGATTTGTTTAGCAAGTAGAGAGAGCTCTGACCTCTCTGCTTAGCATACATAAGAGGTAAACTCCATACCAATTTGGCACAGAAAGTAAAGTTATACAAACCAGTTTATACTGAAATCAAACTGGAATAAGTACAGATATGCTTATATTTTTCACTGAGAACATATAGAAAGTTAGGAAGGGGCATGCAACTCTTTCCCAAATGCACTGAATGAGATTACCAACAGCAGAAAACAGATCCCAGTATGAATATTTCTTCTGTGATTCCTTTTCCCATGGAAAGAATTTTTTATTTTTGATGACTGTTGTTTTCTTGTTCAAAGATCTATTTAGTGAATATGTATGACCATGTAGTTCTTAATGAAATAAAGCAAAATTCATGTGAAGCTGCTCTGCTTTGATGGGTGTATAGGCTATTTTTTATGGGAACCAGACAAAATACTCATGCAATACGAGATGATTTGCACTGTAGGTCCATATAATTACAATACTGTTAAGAGGGAGTATTAGCAGGATAAGAATTCTGGCTACCCACAGGAATGAAATTAATTGCAGACCTGCACATTCTTTATACTGGAGCTATAGGAATGGTCAAAGGCCTCAATTTTTCCTTTTCTATTTACAGAGAGTTAAAAGCCGTCCACTCCCTGCAGTATTTTCTGCCTTCTCCAAGCTGACAGGCAGCAGTAAACTGCCAGTAGGATAAGTGACAAGAGCATTCATTTCATCAGCCTTAGGCCCAGATTACAAACTCAGCCTGAGTTCCCCAGATGTGCTGATTACAGTCACAAAGCTTCAGTTGTTTTCAACTCACAAAGTGCTGTGAGTGCAGCAAGCACTGCTCTGCTGCCCATTCACCTCTGCATCCCCACCAGCACCGATCAAAGTTTTATTCATACCCATCTCCAATATAAAGATAAACCAAGGGGAGACAACAAACCAGCTCCATTTGGTGTTGCTATGCCAGCTGTGTGTGTGAAGCTGTAGTATAATTTCTCCAGCAACGTCTGTAGAGGTACTCAGTAAGCGATGCTGGATTCGGTGAGCTGGTCATTAATTCAGGCTCAGCCTCTGGTCTTTCTCAATACCAGTCTGGTCAGACCTCAGAGAGCAAATATAAGAAGGATAATTACATGGTACAGTATCTGAAAGTGCTGAAGCATCTGTTGTTAAACAGTAACCCTGCAGCCCAGACAGTTCAACGGGATTTTATCTTAGTGGAAAAAAGCTTTACTAGGTATATAGAGAAATAGGTGTGTGCAGAGACAACCAGAGTTTATCTGGGGACAAGATTACACTCAAGTTCTGCTTCTTAATAGCCTGTAAACCTGCCTGTTTGCAGAGAAGGCTTTTCAAACAAGAGAGCAGAAATGCTAACTACAGCCACTAAACCTTCAAAAATAATTTTCTCAATGACAAATCACTTTAGATCATTCCTGGTTTTATCACCCAGCAAGCACTACACAGAAAAATTCAAATTGCAGCCCTTGATGCCAAGGCAGCAGAAGGTCTAGGTAGTATCCTGCCTTCCTTTGCTGCCTACTCAGCAGAGCTTCTGACAATTGCCTTAAAATGTTTCAGAGGCATTTTGGCACAGCCAGTGTTTTTGCAGGAGAAGATGAGAGCAGAGCTGGGGCAGCACCATTCTTTCAAAGATTTATAGCCAGCAGCCAAGTTTCATCCCATCAGCTGTTCCTTCTTGGAACGAAAAGGGGATGGTTTGCTGACAAGCCAAATGATGGCTGTGGTGGCTTCTGCCTGAAGCCTGTACAATGGGATTGATTGTGTGTGGTGAAAAGGGTTTGGATGTGAGCAGATAGAAGCAAAGATGCATAAGAATGCTGGTGTTCAGCTTTCTGTTATTGAAACAGCAGTTAGTGAGTAGCAGCTGTGGTTATCTAAAAACACTTGTGCATGGAAGAACAATTTTTCTTCCAAAATCTGAAAGAAACTCTAATGATGAATCAGAGGCTGGGCTATAAATAAAACATGACTATGAATTTGCAGACCCGGAAACATTCTCATTAGAAAATGTTGAGTTTAGGGCCAAATTGCGTCTTTTCTTTTTTTTTTTCTTTTTTTTTTTTTTTTAATCTTTCAAATCATTTTGGAATAATTACTTCCATGATGTCAAATTCTTTGTAATGCACAGTGGAGTTTGTTGCATGACATGTGACAAGCATTACGGTTAAGCAAATGAGCCTGGCTAAATATCTGCTAAATGGCATGACTCACCAGCCTGACATACATTTACAAGTTTACATCCTGTTTCTATAGATAATAAATGAAAGAAGTGCACAACTATTCCTCAAACTTCTTTGTTTGAAGAGCTGAATGGTTTCCTGAGCTTCATCTTCCAGACTGAAACGTCAAAGATGCTTTCTGTGTCTGGTGAACAAGAAGGATTAGGAAAAAGTTTACACACTGACAACTACTAGTAATAATTATTGGTAGTTAAAGTTAGCAGCAGCACCCATTCTTGCTACAGAACACTAGATTATTCCCAAAAAATCCTGAAATATTTGTGAAGCATTATAAAAATTGGGGATTTGGTACCTAGAGGGTAAGCTACAGAAATCTCATGTACTACATACATGCTAATCTTATATGGGACTCAGAAACAAGGGACTCAGAAGCAAAAATAATAATGTATTGAAGACATGCCTCAATTATTGTCTTGCACCATAGTTTGCATAGACATCCTATTATCCTCGAGGTGCCACTGAATTCTGCAAGACAGCATACAGGTATGGCTGTCTGTATTCAGATCTTACTGCAGCACGGGGTAGTTGCAGATAATGAGAAATATGCTCAGAAACCATGTTTCACTGGAAAGCACAAAATTAAGCCTGAAAATAAAGCTTTTTTAGTATTCAGTTTGTTTAGTAGTTCAGTCTTACTGGTACAATCAGTTATGGCATGTAGTGGTAAAAGCACAGCAGTTTATCAAAACATCAGCCTCGCCTATGTTTTTGCAGGGAAGCTCAGGTACTTTTGTTTTCCTGAGAAGTTCTTTAATGTCATACTCATACCTTTGTCTTTTCTCAGTTCCAAAGATGACATGATCTGTAAAAGAGACCAATAAGGGTTTGTTAAACATAATTGAAAATGTGGATATCCACAGAAGTTTTAATATATAAATTACTTACAGATTTAGCCATTCCACCAAATGTGCAGATATGCATATTTATTTAGCTAAGAAATATCTAAACTAATCTTAATTTAATTATTTTCTTTTGTCATACTTTTTAGAAAGTGAAATACTTTACAACACTACATATATCAACAAGTAAACAAGACTGATAGAAAATGTCAGCAGCCTCTTGCAATTAAACTTCCATTAAAATGAAGATATTTCATATTGATACGTTCACTTTATTTTAAAACATATTCTCTCTGTGCTTTGTTTCAAAGGGTATGGAGATTTTCTGGTTTGAAGTGAATGGTGCAACTATCTTTTGAGTTTTCTTCATAGATAAAATTGTCTTCTTCCCAGTTCTCCTGTACTGTAAGACTACCAGTCAGGCCTCCTCCTGTGCAAGCAGAGTAACCCCTGTACCATGGCAGGTTAATACGTTCTCATCCACAACCTTTCCTTTATGCTGGACTATGTCCATTGAGAAGAGCTGGTAGCTCAGGAGCAGTAACCAACATGTGAGCTGAATGCTTAAGCTCCTGTAAGGAATAAAAAAGTGAGGGATGTGCTTATTCTGATTCAGAAATCTTCTGTACCTGGATGGTCTTCCAATGGTATTAGAGAAATTTCATGTCCTTGGCAGCCTTCCTGTAGACTGAAACAGACTTTTGGGGACTGTTGTCTGTCACTGCTAAAGGCCTATTGGCCATGTAGTGAATGAGTGAGTGCTGGGTGGTTGGGCCACTGCACTAGTTGCAATTTTCTCTTAGCTATTAAATATGGACATTTGTGAAAGTTGTTTTACTGGAGTTCGAACATCTCTTTTTTATATATATTTTTTTCTTTTCTATTTATTCAAGCCCTCAGAGAGTTTCCTAACTCTTTGATAAGTTTATGTTTCTTCATATTTTTCCCTTTCTCTCTAATTATTTGCACCTACTACCAGAAGCTGATGGCATAGAACTGCTTATGTTGTCATCTGAAGCGTGAGTTATACAGCGTGCATGCTCTGAGTCAAAAAAAGCCAGGCTTTACTCCATTGGGATCCTATACAACACTCAGATTCTATCTACTAGCTTGCCATATGGATAAGCCCCGCTTAAAGACATGCCATCTGTCTAGTTATATGCAGACATGTGTTCATACTTTCTATTTTAAGCATTTTCTCCTGATTTTTAATGTTTCTATTTCAGCATTAGATTGGTCACCTGATTAGTTATAGTAGGTTTTTTGAATTAGTCAGATACTGTGTGTGTTTCGCCAACAATCCCGCTGCACACCGACAGAAACCTTTCTATGAAGACACAGACAGCTAAGACCCCTCCATCTCCAAATCATCCTGTGTGAGTCAGTGGCCAATGGGTGCCCGGCCCCAGGGGATCGAAGCAGAGAAGAGGGACGGGTGGCTGCTGCAATTAGCTCCCAGCAGTGCTGGGAGAGCTCTCAGACCTTCTCAGGTTGTGCCCCTGGGGTACCCCCAGGAGGGAGGTCCCTGGAGTCATGCACTGCCTGTTGATTTCAAAAGGAGACAAAATTTTACCTGCTATTTCATCAAAACTTAACAAAATACTGGCCATACACTGCTGTAAGATATCTGATGAATGAATTTCTATTAAACTGCAAGGTGAACAGAACTCCCCAAAAGGGTTTAGGACAAGACTTCCACACTTTTTCATATTGTTATTTTTAGAAAGTAGCCTGTGAACTGGGACATTTCATTTTCTCAGTCAGTCTTGGAGGAGGCAGTCAATGGACAAATTGATGAGCATGACATAAATTCAAAGATAATTAAATGGTAAAGGAAAGAATTTTGTTTGATAGACACACTCTGCTGCCATCAGCACAAAGACAAAAGAGAGGATATCTATTGTAAAGAACAAAAACTAGGTTGGGGGGACACAGATAGCAGCTCTGCAAAGATCTCCGGGAACAAACACATACACTGGGAAAAAATGGCAAGTTGTACAAAAAACCTCCAGTCAGGTTTCTTCAGGGAAAAAACAAGCAAACAAACAAAAACAAAACAAAACACACACAAACACACACACACAAACAACAACAACGACGCCAAAACCAAAACCAAACAAACAAAACCACAAACAAACAAAAACACAAACAAAAACACAGACAAACCAAACCAAACAAACAAAAAAAAACCCTTGCATCCTACTGTCTTTATAGGAAATTGTCTGAAAATGTCTGAATTGCAATGAATTTTAAGATGCTCCATTCTGAATATGTTCAGATACTCTGAAGGACAGAAATGCTGCTAGATTCATGGTGGGTAAGTAACAGGGTAGTAATTATCTTTTTAGGATGAACTCAGGTTTCTTGACGGAGTAGCTGAGATCTTTAGGAACCTAAATGAAACAGAGACAAAATATCCAGGCAAAAGATAAATGCCAAAATGCACTTAAGTTCTTTTGAGTAAAAATATTACTTTCTAACCCGCCTAAACTGAGTGACAACTTTAGGTGATAAATCAGTTTTAATGTTACTATAAAAATAAAGTCAGTAAACTGCTCTTTATTTTGTATTTCAGACATGACTGCCCAAACTGTTTATGTTAATTTTTCTTTTTTTCCAAAAAATGTTTGGATTTTTCAACCATCAGTCTATAAAATATTTTAAGGAATTAAACAATTTCTTAAAAATTCGAGGTTTTGACTATAATTTAGGGGGAAAAAAATTATGTGCATGTGTATATATTGACTCTGTTTCCATCTCTTTGAACCATTGTGTTTGCAGTGTCCTGTTAAATCTTTCAGAAGCAGATAAACCACTTTGGCATTCAGATGGTTTGAGAAACATGTATTATCAGCTTTATACAAAAAATTCCAAGAGAAATCATTTATGTCAATAAAAAGCATAGAGACTTTGTGATTAATTCTGGTGTGCAATATGGTATCAAAATATTACTAGCAATTAAGACTGTTGTGTCACATTTCTGAAAGTGAGAGGTAGCAAGACACTGACAAATGTTATGTACATCTCCATAAATTAAAACAGGATAATTTTGCCTTGCTGGAACAATGATGGTTGTGAGTGGAATTAAGTGCATGATTAAGAACAAATTTGCTTACACTTGAGAAGTCTCAGGCAAGCACTTAAGCTTCTACCCAGTGGCAATTGCTAGTCATTTACAGTGCAGAGAAACCAGCGTGTGAACAAATTGGGTTGATGTGTGCCCTGTTGCACCACAACCTGGCACGGACAAACAAAGAGGTTCCCTCAGCTGACAGTGAGAAAGTGCTAACAGATCCTAGAAGATTCTGAATTCTGATTTCAAGGACAAATGTGACATTCTTGTGATCTACCAGGCTGGAATTTTGTAAAATACATCTAGGGCACCATTGCCCTGTCTGCATGTCTTCACCTCAGTGTGGTTATTCTATGTAGATACCTGGTTCATGAACACCATGATTATGTACATGAAATATTTCAAAGAAATGAACACATCCTGTCCTGGGTTTTGTTCAGGTTAATTATCACAAATAGCTGTTCCCCAGTGTGAAATCCTGCATGCTGCAAAAAGACAGTTCTCAGGATGACAGTAAATTCATACATAAAAGATGAATATAATTTATTCTTAAATCCTGCTCTTGGATTCCCTGCTCTTTTGAGATGCACCCACCTGTTGCCATGGTTTCTGGTGCCAGCTGCATCTTTGTCTCATATTCATCTTTGTTTTAAATATATCTTCTGTATAATATAGTTTTGGCTCCTTGTTCTCGTCCTGAATGTATCTTGGACTCCTCCCCAACCATGCTTATCCAACTAAATTTGGCCCTAACAAACCTTCTGTGTGCAACAGCGGCTACATTTTTAGCACTGTTGTTGATGTTGAAATACATTGCTGAAATGGCAAATTTCACATCAGGAGAGCTCTGTCTGAAGCAGAATGTAAAATTTATCAACCCTTGCCAAAAATACATACCTTGCCTGGGCTCACCATGCTACTTCATTCCTTTGTCAGAGAATCCATGTAAACCAGCACAGAGCAGAATGACCTCCTTCTCCTTCTGAATTACTTCATCCTATACCACTTATTAAAAACTTACAGTGAGTCAAACCATCTTTTCTTTTTTTTCCTTAAGAATTTTCTGCATTAACTTCACAGAGAATTAGGCAGGACAGATATCAGGATTTATTGGCAGAGAGATCTCAGCCTATGAATTTTCACTGAACAGATAATAAATCTTCATGTTCACTAGGAATCCCAGATTCCCTAGTTACAAATGGTGTAAGCAAGGTCAGCATTTAGCTGATTTCCTTTTCTGGGTTTTTGTTTTTGTTTTGGTGGTGGTGTTGTTTTTGGTTTGGGGTGTTTTGGGTTTTGGTTGGGTTGTTTTGGTTTTTTTTGGTTGAAAATCATTATAAATTATAAATTGGATCATAAGTTTCATAAATATCTTATTTACCTGCTGACAGGTACCCTAGTCAGGGTTTGCTATATTGCATTAAGATACTGCTAATTCAGGAATTAGTGCTACAGAAATCTCACCAGCTAGAAACTCACGTCATCAGTTAGTGAGTAAAAGAATAAAAATTAACTGTACATGAGAAATGAAAAACCTAAACTGCTGCTGGTCCAGATAATGTGCGTTCCCATATTAGTTTCCTGTTCAGGACATAGAACTCTAATATCCATCCAAGAACAGGTTCATTCACAACTTCATACAGGCTATTTTACATAAGCTAAGGGGTGAAATAACTACAAATAGACCAGGACTGTTAACAAGAAGAGGGGTAAAGGAAAGGCAGGGGGGGTCAGAATTTACTGTGAAGAATACATCTTGTCAAGTTTCACTAAAAAACCCCAGGAGTTTCATATCAAACTTTAATAAATGTCAATGCTGAACAAGCACAAGAAGTAAGTCAAAGAAATGTGAGAGTAGGGACAGGTGATAATACAAGAACCATCAATAAACCTGATCTCATCTTTAACAAAACATGATCTTACTTGTAAGAGAGAGGACACATTTCTAAGAGACAATTCAACAACCGTGACTATCTGATACGTTCATACTCGAAAACTGATTTCATACATACTTAGTGATCTGCTGTGCAGCTGAAATAACTCATTTACATGCAAACACTGCAAAGCTCTAGGGTTGTGCCCAAAACTTTCTCTGAATTCATCACTGGAGTCAGTGAGGAAAGCTGTAGTCTTCTAAACAAATAGATGTATGAATAGGCCAAAGGAACAGAGAATATAAAAAAAAAAAAAAAAAAAAAAAAAGTCACACCATGTTCTGAATGCCTGTCAAAACCAAGTATTCTTCCAGGGCATGTTAACTTATCTGATGAAGTGGATATGTTTGATTGACAGGATGGAAATAAAAAGGCTGAAGTGTTGTTGATACTTTTTGCAGTAAAACAGCTGTATTAAATTACAAGTTTCCCTCTTTTTGTCAACAAGTTGGCAGGGTGTACACAATGTGTCAGCTCTGTAATGACAGCACTACTTTAAACCACAGTTGGTAGAGTCTGGTACGAATGCTTGTTTTTGTGAATAGGTATCTCTAACAAGCAAAAATATAACTAGTCGTGAAGAGAATCAGTGGGTAATGTGTGTCAAAATGATACTTTGGCCTTATAATATCCAATTTCTGTCTTTGTCCAGATGCTAACTGGCAAGAAGACATATCCATAGTCTGAGTCATAAACTCCTGCACTTCAAGTGACAGAAATCCCATTCCCACAATGTTTTCAAGCAGGCGATCTGCTCCCTGCCACCTGTGTAGTTAATGATGGAAACAGCACACACACCATATGCTTGCTGAGGCACTTTAGAATAGCTCTGTTGATCCTGGCCCAAAACAAGGAATGAAAAGCCATGGCAGAGATTATTAAAACCCACCAAAAAGCTTGTTTTAAAAGAAGCCTGATTTCAGTTTGATTTACCTTTGAAGCAAGTTATTGAGACGTGTCTTATGCAGTCATCTTGTGCATCCTATTCAGATGGCTTCATCAATTTTACTCTACCCTAGTGCCTACAGAACTGCTTTCTGCTCTCAGGAGTACCCAGCTACAACTACACCCATCCTAATGAAACCCAGACTTTGAAAATTATGTTCTCAGATACCATTTGCAAGACCCCATTATTAAGCAGCAATCCCCCACACTAAATATCTCCTTTGCACCTGACAGCTATTGGTGAACTCTTTCTGCATAGTGTCGCTGTTCTGAAAACCACATACCAGGGTTAACACTTAAGAGAAAGGCAGAGTGAGGGGTTCTGCTCATTCCTAGTGAGAAAAGGATGAGGGAGCTCACAAGCAATGCATGCCTGACAGTATGGTGGTAGTCCTGCTAGAAAGTGGAATAGGAGCAGCTGAATAATGAGTACAGAGGATGAACACTGGTTTTGCCATGTAACCATAGTGACTACAGAGAAGGTTACTGCTGTGACACCAACCCAGGTTACTGCATCTGTTTCAGAACAGAAAACCTGATCCACCATCGATGGCAAAGAGGAGTTAAAGAAATAAATGGTCTGCCACTCAGAATATTTTAGTCAGAATTTTTTCCTGGGTAAGTATTATTCACACCCACAGTGAAATGTTTTTAGTGTGTGTCAGTATTGACAGCCTTTCATTTAGGAAAAAAAGTGCTGTGATATAGAAAAGAACAGTTTTAATATTTTTGCAAAATAATATTGAAAAGATGGTTTAAAATAAAAATTAATATAATCATACTTACAGAAAAGGTGATATTTGAAATTAAATGTTTTGTCTCTCCAAATGAAAGCCAAACAATACAGCTAATTTAATACCGTTTTTGGAATTGTTGTTGCTCTTCTAGTTAAGAGCAAGTAAAACATTCAGAAAATTATAATTTTGGATGGAAAATACATTCAGAATTAAATTATTCATCTTACAATGTAAATCTGACAGCCACTTGGTTTTGTGCATACATTAGCATAGGTTTGCACATATTCTGCACATGTATCTGGAAATATTTTGATATTACTAAAGCTGCGTTATTTTCTGATAGACTATTCTAATCTTCCCTCCTGAATTACATGGGGAAAGAAAACATGTAGACAATATCTGAATTTTCTTATCAACTGTATCTTCCATGTGTTAAGTACCACATATGGAACTTTGCTATACTTTCCAAAACAACTCTGTACACTCTGGATCTCTTTTTTCCTAGGAAAGACACATGAAATTAATTTATATCAATAGGGGGTAAAATGTACCTATAGTGTGTTAGCCTTGTCTAACACCTGAGCACCCACTCAGGTGTTCACTCTATGCCCTAGTGAGGTGGTGGAGAAAATAGGAAGAATAGGAGCAAGACAGATTAAGAAAGGAAGTTCACTATATTTTTTTTTTGAGAACTAGTATCAAAACATACTCATTTGGGGAAAAAAATAACTTAATTTGATCCAAAGAAAAATAAAAATTTAATTACCAATTCAGGTAATAGGAAACATTAAAAAAACACTTTTCCTTCCCCCTTTTACAGATTTAGATTCACTCCACCCACTTCTCTACTGCAAGCAACATGAAGATGGGGTATTTTGGTCAAGACACAGCAGTGTCTTTCATCAGTTCCTTCCTTCTCATACTTTTCCTTTTCTCCAGTACAGATCCTCCATGGGCTGAAAGGCATGTCTGCTTTGGTACCTGGTCTTTTCTCACAAAAGCCACCTCTGCAGCCCCCCTGAAGCCAACACTCTTAACACCTACACCAAATATAGTTCCTCATTTCAATCTGAGCTGTCATATTGGTGAGATTCAGCTCACTTAAAGTTCACTATTTATAATTTTGTCTAAAGAATATATTTTTCTCTGTGATGAGGTTAATATAGACAACAAGTTCTCCATGGGACAGCAATGTGCCTTTGTGGCCAGGAAGACCAATGGTATCCTGGGGTACATTAAGAAGAGCGTGTCCAGCAGATTGAGGGAGGTTCTGCTTCCCCTCTACTCTGCACTGGTGAGACCTCACCTGG